>NNCB01000322.1:0-19685 GCA_002317545.1 Scenedesmus quadricauda | reverse complement strand
GGCCAGGAGTCGCCACGTTGACGCGGTGATGCCATGCGTCATGAGTGCGAAGACCATGGAGGGGTTCTTGCCCAAGTATCCAGCTCGCGCGCACGTCACCACGCGCTTGGCAAACGAGGAGACCTGCGGCGCGGCCGGCGCGGGGACGGGTGATCGACTTGCATCAGGGTATGAGAATGCTGCTCTTTTGCTGGCGGCGTTGCGTTTGGAAGACGTCCACCACACGGTTCCAGGAGGGCGCGTGCAGGCACTCGTAACAGGCAAAGGCACATTTGCATCCACAATCGGGATGTCCAGACATGAGGCGTATGGGCCAGCTGTTGGGCTCCCTGCCTCCGGCATCCGCTCTGCCCACCTTCTCCACGGCCAGCAGCCGCGCAGGTTCTTGAAGGGCCAGTCGAACTCCTGGCCGGTGACCACGTCAGCCAGCCCCAGCGGCCGCTTGAAACGGCCCTGGGTGGGGCGAGCCGCGACAGGTCAACGAGAAGGGGGGTGGTGAGACAGCAGGCCGCGGAAGTGCGTAGCTGCAGTGTGGCACCACAGCGGGCGCTGGTGCGGCATGCGAGCCTGCCTGCGCCAGACAATGCACTGCACGTCACGTCTCAGGCGCCTCGCCAAGGCTTGAAGCCCAACCCCGCGCCCCCCCCCCCTGGCCGCCCCCGCAAGCAATTCGCGCTCGCCTCAGCATCAGCACCGAGCGCCGCTTCTACCGCAGTGAAGTAGGAGCTCGTAGCTGCTCGTCGCAGAGCCATGATGTCGAGAGCATCATGCCCGCAATCAGGTCGCTCTCAAAGTGGATGACGTACTGATGACCGACAGCCCCGCGACCATCGCCACCCAGCCGCCGCTTGCCGCCGTCCAGAAGCCGCTGTCACGCGACCTGACTTCTGCTGCTCGTCGACATCGTCGTCCGCGGCGTCGGCGTCGGGCCTGTTCGCGCCCCGCTGCGCGCGTGAAGTGCTGGCCACTGTCACAAGGCTGGGTGAAGCATGCGGGTCGCCCGGGTGACGGCCAAGTCGACGACTTGGGGGTGGGGCGCAGGATGACGTCGCCGTCGGGCCAGCCCTCAAACTCCTCAAGCGCCGGCGCCTGCGCGCATCAAGTGCGATGGTAGAATGGGTTCGATTCGACGGCGCTGACACCGGCAATGCCAGCACAGGCACGCTGGCGGAGAGTGACCATACTGGCTTGCTGCAATGGCGAATCGGTTGCTGCACGCCGCCGTGATGCCAGCCGGGTACCGAGGTCGCCCTGCACCCTCCACACACGCGGGCCCCCACCCCTGGCCCCGGGTTGTCGACCAGCAGCGGCCAGGACGCCGAACTCCCGTCCGCGATGGCGAACAGACCCACCAGTGCACGACCTGCCAGCCACCAGCTGGCCCAGTACACCGCCCCAGCTGCCTCCAGCAGCGTCCCGCCCATCACGCGCCCCACCAGCAGCGCCTCCGCCTCCCGCGCCATCGGCGGCGGCGCGTCGGACCCGCCCTCAGACGCGGCTGGATCCCGTCGAAGTCGACGCCACCACACACACGCCGCCCGGCGCTGCGCCGCCTACGACGTCGCCGCCGGCGCCCAGCTTTGCGCCGCCGCCGCCGTTGCGCTGGCCGAGCCGCTCGCCTTGCAGGGATGTGATCAGCGGCGGCAGCCCGCCGCCGCCGCCGCCGCCGCTCAGCCGCGCCGCGAGGCCGCGCGCGGACAGCCGCTGCGCCGCGAGCTGCTCCTGCGCCGCCGCGCGCCGCTCCCGCGCGTCGTCGGCGCCCCAGTCCATCAGCACCACCGCCAGCGCGCCGGCCGCGGCGGCGGCGAGCGCCCACAGCGCGGGCGGCGCCCAGCCGGTGCCGAGGGCCAGCATCGCCAGCGCCATTATGAGCTGCTGCACAGCAGACACGGCGCGCTGCGAAGAGAGCAGACCGTGCGCGCTGGAGGCCTGAAAGGCGGGCGGACGGGTTGGCCGATTGAATAGTAGAGCACAGCGGCGCCTGGCGGCGTCCAGTCTTCGAGAATGCGGATGAGCCGCCCCGCCGCAATGTCTTCGCGCACATCGGCTTCCATGAAATGCAGCATCAATCCACGTTCGCGCCGCACATGCCGATCCGGGCCAAGGATGCTTCGCCCTCAACGTCGAGCTGCAATTCCTCGCCTGCCCCTTTCGAACCGTCCATCGTCCTCCTCTTGCCTGCTTGGACGGATCGCTTCCTCTGGCTAAAGCCTGCTTGTACCTCACTCCTTCCCCTCATACACATCCCAAAGACCTCCCCCCATTACATCAAGGCCAAACACACCTGCGATACGAGCTGCGACACCTGCTCCTGCCTGCCGCCGTCGCGCGCCAGCTGCCCGATGCAGCGGGCTCGTCGGCTGCCGACGGCGGCACTTTCGGCACCGTCTGGCATGCGCCGACGCTCGCCCCCAGCATAAGGGCGAATAAATATCTGGTGCGACCCCTCATTCTCCGTCTCTCCCCTGGTCCGGTTGCGTTAACCTTAGGAGGGGAAAGGAGAATGCTCAAGGTTTAGGGTCCGTACTCAATTGCAGCGCCGTAATTGTTGGAATGAGCGCCGAGAATGGCGTGCGGGATGGGGTGCAGCCGTTTGCTTCCTGGGAGGGGCCGCCGCTGGCGGCAGGAGGGAGGTGACTGCTACAGCCCGCGGGCGCACCAAGGCGGCCGTCGCTGACTGGGCGTTTTGCCGCCGCCTGCGTGGCACGAGTGCTGGGCGTGCGCGCACACCTGGGCGTTCAGCAGCGCGCGGTGGGCAAAGCTGCTCCCGCCGCCCGGCGCCGGTGGCGTGATCGCGGCAGCCGCCTGCGTTTGGGGCGGGTGGGTGCAGAGCGGAGAGCCGATGCGATTTGGCAGGCACCGGTTGCTGCCGGATGGGTGGATGGTCGAGACGCGGTCTGGACGGCCGGGATACTACGAGTCCGCACCTGCCTTCCAGCGGCCGCTGACTAGACGCGGGCGACGCAAGCCGTGGGCCAGCACACGCGTTTGTGCGAAATACATGGCGCGGAGGGGTGCTCACGAGTGGAGGGATCCCGGCATCGAGGCGGCCGACGCCAGGCCGTCCGGCGGCGCGCCCTCCAGCCGGGGCGTCCCTGTCTCGGACTGGCGGCAGCTGGCCGGGCGCGACGCGGATAGCGCGAGGAGCGGGCCGCCCTCGTCATCGCTGTGAACCTGCGGCGCAGCGCGTCGCAGGACGGGGGGCGGACGGTGCGGGGCGGGTGGCGGTGGGTCGGCATCGGCTGTCGGCACAAGTGAGGCGGCTTGGGCGTGCGGGGCGCTGCCGAGGCGTGGTGGTGGCACGCGGCCCGCGGCCGCTGGGTCGCCCGATGTGGCCGCTGCCTGCGACTGCCGCCCTCACAGCGCTGCAAAGGGCAAACACTGGATATCTAAACCCCAATACACCTCAGCTGACGCGGGCCTAGGCTGGGCCATTGGCTGGGGCGTGCGCTCCGCCTGACGCGGCCAATATTCTGGGCCTGCCTATCATCTCCAATTCGCTCAAGCTGCGGTGAAGATCGTGCTCATAAGCCGCGTGCCGCAGCGCCCGGCCTGCAGCATCGCGTTCCCCAGGGCCACCGCCTGCTCGTCGACAGCCGGTGGCCACTCTCCACCAGCCACCGCACGCCCGCCGCGCCGGGGAAGCAGCGGCGATACGTGCGCAGGCGGTGCGTCCTGCGAGGACGTGCAGGATTCTGTCTCAAAGAAAGCACAGAAGCGGACGAAATCACAGCAGCAGCTGGTATGTGGGGCAGGGGCTGCACGATGCGGCGATGGGGGCGTGAGCAATGCGCAGCACAAAGCGCTTGTCGCAGGTCGCTTGCGCGCTCGGACCTTCCTTGCTGCGGCCGTGCACACCTTCGAATGCTTCATGATATTTCCAACAGCTCCTGTAAAGTCCAAATTAGCATGTTATACGGTGTTGCAGACCGTTCCAGCCCGCACACAGCAGTATCTGAAGCGCTCTTCCCCCGTGACCTCACCTCCATGGACATCTCCGTAACAAACGCTGCTGCGAACACGACGCTCCTGGCCCGACCTGCCCGCCCGGAAGTCTCCCGCTCGCCAGGGCTCCGCGTAGGTTGATGTGCGCGCGCGGGCACAGGGACTCGCTGTCACCGATCAGTCGCAATTATTTCAAATCAGTCGCAATTGCCTTAGCGGTTTCGGCAGGACCGATCAAGCTTGAGGGATACCGAAAATGCGCGGATTCAGGGGCCTCGGCCTTCGCACGGGTGCGTTGCTGATGGCGGGGGCGCGCAGTCGGCGATGTCGGTCGCATGGAAATCGATATGGTCCAGCAGGTGGTCGCGATGGCCGCTTTCGCTGCCATTGTCCAGCCAGACGGTCGTCATGCCGAGCGCTTTTGCGGGGCGTCAGGTTGCGCGCCATATCCTCGACGAAGATGCTCTTCGCCGGATCGACGCCCAGATGCGCGATCATCATGGTAGGCAGGCGGTGTCCGGGCTTCGGCGTATCAGCGCCGGAGTCGCTGATCAACATATCCCGGCGAGCATGCCGCCTCGCCTATGATCGATGATCGCATTGTCCAACAAAAAACAGCGTGGGAGGTCGTTTGCTGATAGAATTGCATGCGTCCACTGCCTTCAGTAGCAGGGGGACGTCGGGGCCGAGATAGGTTCGCGATCGCAGGTCTAGCTGATGAGCAGGCCAGCGCTGAGGGAATGGACAGCCCTGGTCTTAAAGCGGCTCTAGCAGGCATCGTGTCGAACGATTTCGCAGTACCTCTCAAGCATCGACCGGAAGGTGCCAGTCGGTCGCAAGCAAGCGGTGTGGATCTTCAGCTGTCAGGCCACACACACGGCGGAATGACATGAGGGTGACCAGCTAGTGGTTCGACTCGAAGCTAGTTGCAGGGCGACGAGCCCCCTGGTGCTCACACCCACCCTGACAAGCTGACGGGCGGCGTTGGGGGCGGGCTTCTCCAATTTCCGGCTTTCCTACATTGTCCGATGGTTCGTGCAAAAGACGCTCGCCACCGGCCGAACCTCAGCAATTGGCACCAGATCGCATAAGCTTCCCCCTCTTGATGGAAAAATGCTGCAGAATTCCGCCCGGCCTGGCAATAGTGGCTAACTCGTGTACCTTTCTCATAATGACTGTTTTTGGGAATTTCAGTGTTGCCCCTGAACCTGGCTTTGGGTGCCTCTCTTGGCTCATAGATCGTACAGGTCACGTGAATTTTCAAAGGCGGTTAGGATTAGCCTGTGCCCAAATTTGAATGGGGGCCCGCCGCGCGGGATCCGATTCGCCTGCCGGCACACCCACGCCGCTCAAGCGGCCTTTTCGCTCCTTCCGCGCAATGACCTGCCGCGGCCGCCACCCGCAGATTGCAGGAGGGATTGGTGTGAGCAGGTGGAAACAGAGGGTAATGGCGGCAATCTTCTCCCGATGCGCGGCCCATTTGACGATGCCGTGCGGCCCCACAGTGCGTACGCCAGCGGCGAACAACCGAGACAGGCGCAGTCACACACATGCTCTGGTCACAGCATGAAGGTGCATGGTGAAATTTATGCCGCCATAAATCCCAGTGCGCCGTGCTCATGGTAGCTGGCATGCGGTGCCAGCTGCCTGAACTGCCGGCCGCGACGCGTTGCGCTGTCGCCGCTGCGCGCTGCGCGAGCGCGACTGCTGCGCGCCCACCGGCGCCACTGTGACGCACTACGTGCGTGCAACCGCGGATCGCGGTTGCAAGTCGCGCAAAAATTCTGGCTGAGAGGCGTGATGAGACCGAGCCTGACCGGGCGCTAGCCCGGAGCATTTGATACGCGGCCGTGCACCGCGTAGCTTTGCATACCAGATCAGACTCAGACGAACCCGCGGTGGCGCGATTGATGTGCCGCGGGCCTGTGACAGCTGGGCTGGATTGCTGTTTGACCGTGCCCATGCACGCCGCGCGCTGCTGAGCCGTGGACGCCCGCAAAAGAGAGCTAGGAGCATTGTAACACTCCAGGTGTGCTGTCCAGCCCACCGGACGCCCTCCAGGCGACGCCCGGCCCCAGGTGAACTCTTTACACCAGGAGCGTCGATAAAACCCTTCATGCAACGCGTGCGGAGTACGGGAGCTCCGCCCAAGCCCTGGATGCTTGCAACGATTTGTTCTATGGGGTACTCACCAGGGCAAATTCAGGGCCCTGGACGCAAAGGTACACCCCGTAGGCAGCTGCGGGAAGCGACAAACAACGTCAGCGAATACAGGGCTCGGCCCCAGGGCTGACTGCGCAAAAACGGATGCGCACAAGCTTGCAAGCTATGCTTCGAGATAGCCTTGACAATGCGGGCTACGACTGGTTTTCCTGGAGAAAGGAGGTAAAAGCCAGCCGCCCGCCGGCATTAGCGATGAGCAGTAGCTGTTCCAATGCTTCAACTTTGCTCTTTAAGGCCAGCACTGCCTGCATAAACAAGGCTTTCTGTCTTAATACTGTAGTTTCGGCTTCTTAAGCTCTTTTTTATTGGCTGCGGCCGTTGCATCAGCGCTCATGGTAGGCTGGGCGCCCGCCGCCTCATGCGGGCGCTCGATCCGTCAGTTGATCCACGAGCTGCGCAGTCCGCTGAACGCGATATCGGGCTTTGCCCAGATTGTTGCCGGCCAGATGTTCGGTCCGGTCAGCCAAAGCTATCGCCGCATGGCCGAAACGGTCGTTGCCGACGCGCGGTCGGTACAAACGATCATTGACGACCTGGAAACGGCAGCGCCCGGGGAGTTCTCCCCGACCAAGATATCGCGAATGTGGTCGTCTCGCCCAGGCCTGATGGACGCCGCCCACGCCCTCCATGGCGACGAACATGCTCTGCAAAAATCTCCGTGAGCAGACCGTAGCCCACAGACAACTCACACACACACACACAACCCCCCAGCACCGTCATCTCGGGCACCGACAGCACACGCACACGCGATCAGCATCTTCCTCGACCTTCACCGCCAGCTTTTTCTTGCCGACATAGTTGCGGAAGGCGTCGGCCTCGGGCTCCATCACCGCAAACGCGGCTTCTCCTGGGCTGATCCCCGCAGAACGCCGGCAGCGCGGCCGCCGGTCGCGGCCGCGCGTGAACCAGTACAGCGCCTCCTGCGAGGCCTGTAGCCGATCGTCGCCAGCCGCGGCTCGGACGCAGGTCCTGCGCCCTGACGTGAGTGACTGCGAACAGGCCGAACACAAGCATCGACAATGTCGGCACGGACTGGACGATCGCGCGAAACGGATTGCTCATATCACCTCTCACGGTTCACTCGACACGCATGCGCCGTCTGCATGCGGATCGGAGGATCTCTGCATTGCAGCCCCCCATGTGTCCGGCGTCGGCGCCAGACCCGAAGCGCGCCAGACTATGCAGATTTGCGCACCTGGATGAGGCCATCTTCATCATCGGCAACCGGCCAGTTCCCCCGCAATCTCCACTCCGGTCGAGGCCCGGTACTCCCCGAGGCTCTCCCCCGCCTCAGTGGTCCGCCCCATGCCGAGCAGCAGCCCGGAGCGCTCCAGCAGCAGCGAGCGCCGCGGCATGCCCAGGGCCGCGGCGCGGTCCAGCCACTTGAGAGACTCCCTGCGGGTCGAGCGGAGATTGTGGGCTCGATAGCGGGGTGGGCCACAAGGTGGGCAAGCCGAGCGACGGCGGCGCGTGGCCACACGCCCCCGGGCAGCGGGCAGATGCGGTGACGCTGAGGCGCGATCCGCGACCTTGAAGCACGACGCGGCCCTGCTACGCCAATTTCTTGCTCAAAGCGGCGCCTGGACTCTGCCCTTTTGCCCATCAGTCGCGAGGGTGCCGCATCACTCTCTTTCCCTACAGACGAAGACAGTGCCTACCTCGGCGCGTCCAAAGCCTCTTCTGAACGATTGAAAATGCGCTTCAAAGAGCGTAAGATATGGCAGGTACATTATCTTCATAATACACCAACCGAAACACCCTCCCTCACCCTCACCTTCACCCCCTCTCTTCTCTCTCTCTCCTCTCCCTCACCCTCCCTGCCACTCCCCTCCATCTCCTCTGTTGTCTCTCCCTCTCCAGCTTTCGCCCTTCTTGATCGAATAATCTCGCACCTGCTGCGTTGCGGAAGGCCAGGAAGGTGGCACGGTGTGGCAGATGTACGCGTCGTCAGGCGTACGCCGCCAACGCCTTGTTGAAGAAGTCCTCGGGGTCGCCTGGCGGGTCGCCGCCCGCCAGCTGCGGGCCCACAATGGCCAGGTACTCGGCGCGGCAATCGCGTCGGGCGTCTCCCGCCGAGCATTGTGGATGCACGGCATTTTTCAGTATGTGAGACAGGGGTGGCTGAATGAACAGGAGCCCAGCATCTTTTTGAGCGGCGAGAAGCGCAGCACAGTGCGTGTCAAGCCTCAAGGCGCTAGATTCAGCGCTAAATCCCAGGTGTCATGTTGCCCTGCATGCTTTGCATCGTTCACGAGGACGAAAGCGGCGATCGCCGGCCGCTTGGCACACCATGCTGCGGTTCGTTTCCGGCCAGGGGGAGAATTTATCGAGCGAGCTGCACCGCGGCCTCCGCGATGCGCTTGCGGTGGGCGCGTAGGCGCCCAGCGGCCAGCTCCCATCTGGCAGCCGCAGCGCTGCCGCTAGCTCCCCCAACCCCTCCTTGTTGCGCCCTGTGCGCAGCAGCCGCCGCGGGTGCAGCAGACGCGTCACTGGGGTTGCTGCCAGGCACATGAGCTCGTGGTGCTGCTGGGACAGGAATGTGCCTGCGGCGGAGCACGGCTGGCTTATACAGCACGCCAGAGGTGGGACAGCAGCAGCACGAGCAGCCTGCGCATGCACCCACCGTGCCTTAGTGCCGTGATCCGGCGGAGACGGGGCGCAAGATGGGAAGGTAGATCCGCGGCCAGCTCGTGCCGCGGCGACGGACAGTCGCGCAGGTCAGGTCGTGACGAACGAACCCGAGCCATGTCCGGCATCGGGCATGGCGCACGGTGCATGGCGCACGGCGCGGCGCGCGGGGCCATTGCGCGGGACGAGGCACGTGGCGGAACACGATGGCGCATTTCGGTGACTGGTTGCCAGGTGAAGCGCTGGGCGTGGTCTGCGCCTGTGACTGGCCAGGTGGCGCGCGACGGGCATCGCGTTGACTAGATGGCGGGCCGAGCCTCGCCAGCGCGGCGCAAGCGCGCAGCCCACCATGGCGGAGGGCCAATCTATAGCCGTGCCGACAAATGAAGAGCACGGCGATGCGGATCGGGGTGACGATGACCGCCTCGATCAGCCGCGAGCGGTCCGAGATGGGGGCGATGTCGCCGAACCCGGTCGTCGTCACCGAAATCATCGTGAAATAGACGACGTCGAGAAAGCTGACATGACCGTCGTTGGTCGATCAATCCGAAGGGGCGCGAAAGCAGTAGAGCAGCAACGGCGACCGCTCATCCCGCGCGCCACCGGTGGCAGGCCGCCTTGTCCAAGCAGCGGGCGAGGAGGGTCTCCATTTCTGCATATTCTATTTTGCTTGGCGCTGATGGCGCGAGAGGTGGTGTCGCAGATCGCTGCGGGACCGTACGCACGATGGCAGGATGTGTTCGATCCAGGTGACCAGCTACACTTTCAAAAGGTATGCGAGTTATGCGACATACACTCGTCCGCCGAGTAATCGGTGGCGTCACCCGCTACAGTCAAAACACACGACTGCCCTCACGACACGCATCGTTCGATGGACGGGACCTCGAGCTGTGCCCGCGCTGGCCAGTCGGTGACGCTCACCAACCATGAATGTCGATGCACTGCCGTGTCGGAGACGACATCTATCCAGACCGGTCGGGCTCCAGCCATGTTAATCGCAGCGTTGGATGACATGCAATTGAAAGCCATGGTCATTACTTCATCGCCGTTTCTTACCCCTGCGAGCCGCAAGGCGATGACAAGCGCGTTCGTCATGTCGCTGAGCGCTACTGCATGATATGCTGCAAATCGTTCTCCAGTCTCATGCATGTCATGGTTTCATCAACCTCACGCCGATACTGGGGCACGGTCCTGCGCTCTTGGCAAGTTGCTGAGCACACAAGGCATTCTACGTCAAGGCATATCAGTCAGGACTGGCAGCCAGCTCGATCCTTTTGCGGTACTGTACTGCTTTGATGGACAGCTATGCTGACGGTCGCGATTGACTGCACAGCCCAATGTTTGGTAACTATTGCTGGTGATGTAACCCGATGGCTACTTACTATTGGTTGACCAGGCCAACAGCATTTTATTATGTAGTGGACGTTATGCACAGGGTCTCATCACTAAGCTTACATCCACTTCGGCTTATCACGCACTGGCAACAAATCAAAATGACTGCTGGACCATGGATGCAACGAGACACCACGCACCTTCTGTCTGTACATAGTCTCCGCAATAGTACAGCGCTCTGCTTAACGGAAGTACCACAATCAGGGTACACCAGGAGGTGGTACAATGCCTGGGCAGCGACAATCATTGCACTTTGTGGGGCGTTGCTGTGAACCACGAAGCCGCTGACGTCGTGGGTTTGGCTCTGTCATTTATGCGCTGCAGTAACAGCCTTGCCTGCCCAAACGTACCCGCAGCGGGGGTAACGGGAGCGCATCAGCACAGGCATCGCACGAGCAGCTGCAGTTTCAGCTGTGTTTCTTTCACCTCGCCCTCTTTCCGCCCAATGGGCTCCAGCAAACATGCCGAAGATAGGATTCTACCGGTTTGTGAGCCTCGCGCGTCTCGTTATGAACGCGCGGGAGGTACCCGTAACGGATTCCCGCGTGACGATTGCGCTGGCACCAAGCTCGCGGGACCTTTCGGAGGTCGTCGTGGTGGGGTACGGTGCCTCTGGCCGGAAGAAGGGATCGGCGGCTTCGCAAAGCCGGACGCTGTGACGATTTCCGCCGTCAGCGCTTCAGAATGCTGCACAAGGGTGCTCGCAGCTCTGCAGGAGGTTCGGCAGCGTCCCCGCTGCGGAGTTGATGACGAGCGAT
Organism: Scenedesmus quadricauda; assembly: GCA_002317545.1. Taxonomy (NCBI): domain Eukaryota; kingdom Viridiplantae; phylum Chlorophyta; class Chlorophyceae; order Sphaeropleales; family Scenedesmaceae; genus Scenedesmus; species Scenedesmus quadricauda. Next base: position 8,739 of record NNCB01000322.1, on the reverse strand, counting down.
GCACTCGCGGCCGCTGCAGCGCTGCGGCCGCGCACCGCCGCGGTTGCTGCGCGCGAACCGGTCCACCACATGGCGGTACTCAGCAAGGCACCTGCTGCAGCCCCACCGTCGGCAGGGCTTGTTGCCGGCCCCTCCATCGATCACCTCGGCCGCGCCTTGTCGGTGTCAACCTCAGATGGCAAGACCATCAAGAAGCCGCGGCGCCCCGCGAGAAGGAGCGCCTGATGCGGAGCTGAAGCTCGTCGGCGAGTACGGCCTGCGCAACAAGCCGAGCTGTGGCGCGTGCGATGGTCCTGTCCAGATCCGCACGGCGACGCGCGTGCTGCTGACGCTCGACGTCAAGGCCCGAAGCGCATCTTCGACGCAACGTCGCTGATCGCCGCATGCATGTATGGCCTGCTCACGGACGCAGGACAAGCTGGATTACGTGCTGGCGCTCTCGCCGCAGGACTTCCTCGAGCGCCGCCTGCGACGCTCGTGTTCAAGCAGGGGCTCGCCAAGTCGATCCACCACGCGCGCGTGCTGATCCGCCAGCGCCACATCAGGTGGGGCGCCGGGGCGCGGAGTGGGGCGGGAGGCGCAAGGTTCCAGCGTGTGTGTGGCGGTGCCGGGCGGTGAAGATGGCGGCTGCGACAGGCGCAGCAGGCGTGTTGAAAGGTCATGGGCTCGTGATGGAAGGCTTGCAGTGGAGGCTTGCAGGGCTTGGCAACTGGCTGCTGTGGCCGGTGCTGCTGTTGTGACGGCAGCAGCAGTGGCAGCAGTAGCAGCAGCAGGCCTGCAGGGATGGTGGCGGGCGCTCAGCAGCCGCGCGTGCGCTGCAACGCAGCTGGCGGTGCACTCAGCAACCGCTGGTGCTTCAGCGGCGACACTACAGGATGCTGCAGGGCCTGGTTTGCTGCGGCGTGTGCAAGGTCCATGCCTGTAACAGTTGCAGCGGCAGCAGCTCCAGCAGCACCTGCTGCTGCAGGCGGCATTCGCAGCAGCGGACGGCAGTGGTACTAGCGTCGATACCAGCGGCAGCAGCAGCGGTGGTGCTGTGGCGGCGGCAATGGCAGCAGCAGCAGCAGCGCGCTGAACTGACCAGCAGCTATGCTGCAGCTGCCTCAACAAGGCAGCCCAGAAATGACTTTCAGGCAAAGTCATTTCCACCAACGCCCTCACCACCTCGCCCCTTATGGCTTCTTACTGCCTCAGGGAACTACCCTCTGTCACCTCACCCTGATGAAGACGACCCTACCCCGGGTGGTAATAACAGGCGGCAACATCCCCGCGGTCATGGTGCGCGTCGACAGCCAGAAGCACATCGACTTCAGCCTCACCTCGCCCTTCGGCGGCGGCCGCGCCGGCCGTGTGAAGAGGAAGCACCAGGCCGCGTAAGTGGCCCGTTTTGCCGCTGCGGCTGGCCCTGTCGCTTGCTTGTGGCGGGGAATGCGTGCAGCGCAGGCATCACATGCTTGGCTGCTTCGTCATGTGGGTGTCAGCGGCCCCCTCACACATGCTTTCGCACATGCAAGCATGTGTGCCCATCCTCGGGACTGCGTCCACCGTTCACCCCCGCCCTGCACGACCCGTACCGCACCACACCACACTGCATTGTTGTCCACGCGCGCAGCAAGGGCGGCGGCGGCGACGCCGAGGACGACGAGTAGGCCGGTGGCTGGGCACGTTTGGAGGCGGGCCAGGGGCGGCAGGGCGCCTGTGGCGCGGCGCCGTGGAGGCTGGCAGGCGCCGCGGGGCGCTCAGGGCAGCCGCGTTGCCTGGGTGCACGGGCGGGCGGCTGCTGCGAGCAGCAGCGGGCCGGCGTATCGGGAGGGCCGGCTGACGCGGCGGCAGGACATGCACCCGGAGCAGCAGCGACGGCGACGGCCATGGCGCAAGTGCGGTGGCGGTGGGGCCCAGCCAGCAGCTGCTGCACCTGTGCTGTAACCTCCATGTGGACATGTCATTTCGGATCGACGGGGGCGCCCCGCGACTTGCCACAATTTTGTGCAGTGCGTCAAAGCGCCGAAGCGGCAGAGGGGTCGCAAATCGGTCTGTTTTTGGGTGATCTGCAGTTGACGGCCAGGGCGGCGTTGCGCCGGGCGCCAGGTCCTCGTCCAGCACGGCCAGCTGCAAACTCAACGTATGAAGTTGGTCCCTCAGCGACACAAAGCGCGGCTTGTGGCATCAGGGCTTGTCAAGCTTGCAACGCTTGACAGCTGCGGCCATGTTGAGAGCACACATGGCACTGCAGCAGCAGGGCTGGCTGTGCATCCAGGCGCGATGCAAGTACCCGGTCACAACGGCAGGGCGCTCCAGCCAATTGCCATGCAGCTGGCCACAGGGGTAGCGAGCATGAATTTGCCTGTGGGGAGTCAGAAAAATGTCCGATGCCTTGGGTTCGAAAAACCGTCCGACGAGCGCCGATGTCGCCATCATTGGCGCCGGGCCGGCGGGGCTGACCGCCGCCTATCAACTGACCCAGCAGGGTTACAGCGTGACGGTGATCGAAAAGGACCCGGTCTATGTGGGCGGGATCAGCCGCACTGTCGAGCATGAGGGATTCCGCTTCGACATCGGCTGATCCGGATGTAGTAGGTACCATCCACAATAAACGAATTGGCCGCGCCCGCTTCGATGCTGGCACCTTTACCGCACTCTGTGGTGACTGCGGGCATACCAGCTGACTCCGCCACGGCGAATGTGGCGTCAGCCGAGTGACAAAGCAATGGGTATCCTGCACGCCTGCGTCCATCACAAAAGGCAGCCTCGGTAAGCTGTTCTGCTAGCCAAACACAAATTGCTGGGGACGTGTTACCAACTGGAACCGTCACCTGATGAGCGCCGAGAAGGTGAACCTCGCTGCAATGTAATTGTCACAATAAATTTCTTTGCTCAACCTGTCAGTGTCACCTGCTTGCTCTAACGATCTGCTCGAGGTGTACGAGGCCATGTTGTCGCGAAGAGGGGCTCGATTCGCTTGCGAGAACACGCGAATGTCACCACGCATAGCTGGCGAACGCCCATTGCAGCAGCGCAGAGCGCATTCGCAGCAGACAGCGTTCGCCGGCGGCGCAGCGTGCTCGCCGGCCTACGCGCCATGCCCGCCAACGCGCCGTGTCGTATGCGCGAGCATCATGGCGGATGGCGCACAGAGGCGCGTGGGAGCAGCGGATGTCGAGCGCCCAGGTGCTGCTGGATAGGGATGGCTACAAAGTGCTGGACTCAGGTGACAGCGGGCCGCGGCATTGAACATGGGCGTGAACAGCAAACGGATCAATTGAGGGACCAGCGTGCAGCAGTACGAGCAAAGGAGGGGAGGGCAGCAGCCCTCTGTGGGCTGTGGTGCACGGCGACGTGCAGGCCTCCGACCCCACACAGAGCCCGGGCCTGGGCTGCCGCCCCTGCGTCTGCAATGCTGCCGTGCCTGCCGCAGGGCCCCTGGGGAGTTCGAGTCCAGCCGCATAACGAAGCCGGCCCGCGCAGCACCAACATTCCATGGCAGGAGGTGCCCCGCCTTTCCGCATCCTGACCGAGGACGTCGGCTTCCCGCCGGAAGACATCATCTTGCGACCCCAACATCTTCGCCATCGCCACCGGCATCGAGGAGCACGCCCACGACGCGCGATTTCTCGCACGCGCCGCACGAGTTCTCCTGCAGACCCTGCCGCACTGACAGCCGCGTCGCCGCCGCGCCCCGCGCCCAACGGCCGAGTTGACCGCTGCGTTCCCGGCAAGGGACAAGTTGCTGGGCAACAGCACTTCAGGAGGCGCCGACGGGACAGCCGCGGTGGGGGCGCTGGTGGAGGCGGGCAACGTCTTGGCAAGCTTGAGGGCGGCTACGAGGCCTATGCGTTGTATGCCGCGGGCTGGGGAGTATGCGGTGGTAGCGGGTGATGCACGCCCAATTTGCAAACGCAGCATAGCGCGCTACTGTGATGTTTGTGCATGAACGGCTATTGACCACCGCGCGTGGCGGTGGCGGCGGTGTGTTTGGCGGCGTTGCTGCTGTCTATGCTGCTGCATTGCTGCCAGGTTGCTGCCCCAATCAATGTGAAGGGTGCCAAGCCACAGACACTTGCCTGCCCCCGAGAGGCGCGGCCTCAACTAGCGGGCTCCAGCTGATTATTTGTGCCCCTGTGCTCACGCCACGAAACAGGTCTGGAGCCCTAGCGGTAAGCGGCGGCCGCCAACGGCCCTGAGTGTCGACAGCGAAAGGTGAGTCGGATGACTTGTGTGTGGGAGATTGGGTGCGACAGTGCGACCATGACGCGCGGGTCGCGGATGTCGGGGTAGGCAGGAATTTCGGGGGCAGCGTCATCCATCATCGGAGCGCTAACACTAGAGCTTCGTCATTGCGAGCGAAGCGAAGCAATCCAGAGCGGGTTCATGCGGGCTCTGGATTGCTTCGTCGCTTCGACTCGCCGCAATGACGGGAGTTTGCCGCGATTGCGTCCCACGCGCAGCACACGGCGTCAGCACCGGCGCCACAAGACTCAGGCGACGTCCGTTCTCGCGCCTGCCGCCCGCGGCGTTGCTGTTGGCAGGAGCGCTGAAGTCCGGCGTCAACATCCCGGGCGTTGCCGAAAGTTCGACGAGGGCGGCAACCGGTTGCTGCTCGGTGGGCCAAGGGCCGGACCAGCGACATCGATGCGATCGAGTTCATATCCCGCCGTCTCGATCGGTTCGCGATAGCCTGCAATCCCCTCATGGGGGACGTGGCGGATGATGAGTCCCTTTTTGCGGGTTGGCTGGCTGGACATATCGGGCGATGAACGGAGTGGTTGCTGCGCTGTTTCGAACCTGCCCTGTCTAGCCAAACAGAAGCCCCGCTGGCCACTCTACAAGCAGTAGACGCTGACCTTGTTTGGGCCGCGGAGCGCCGACGCTGCATTGGCTTCGATGCGTGTCATTTGATAACAGGCGTCGATCCCTCGGCAGGGCGAGTCGCTGGCGTCGACGCGTCCGCGCTCGATTGCGCGGCCAACCAGCGGCAAATACGGCAAGCGGAAGGGCTTTCGCTGAGCCCCGAGCAGATGGCCGAATATCTCGCCGCGCTCGTGAATGACTATCCGATCAAGTCGATCGACGGTACGGAGATGACTGCAGGCCGAGTGCAGCACATGGGGATCCCACGCCGGCCGCCGGTAACATATCGGGGGTCTGGTGGAAGGCCATTGGTCAATAAGCAATGGTGTAGGCTGCGCCACGATGAAGCTGACACGGGAGGACAAATGATCTCCTTGCAGGAGCGAGGGCATTGCCCCGGCCCCTCAGCGCATTTGTGGAACCTGTAGTGGTCCTGGTCGGTGTTCTATCTTCAGCGCTTCGTTACGACGGTCGCCCCTTGTAGCGGGTGCACCGGATCGGTCACCTCTCCCCGTAGACCACGTCCCGGATCTGAATCGGGAGTCTTTACCAAAGGTAATTGCTCCCGGGGAGCTGTCTGCTGGGGCCTGTGGTGCCATAACAGCTGCCCAGTATATTAGCGCAACACAATATAATAGTGCTGTGGGTCCAGTACTTTGCCCGGGCCCACGAGGCCTTTCCAGCTGGCAGTTGGCTACAGCGCAGGGCGTGAGCGCCATCAGGGCGTCGTTCGCTGGCTGTCGGTGAGGCGGTTGGCGGTCGTAGGTGACCACGGCCCGGGCATGCACAACATGGCGATCGAAACAGCGCTTGCGCGGTTTGAGGCGCCGATGCACTGGGCAAGCGCAAGGCAGGAACCGCCAGGTGCCGCGCGCGGTGCGGCTGCGCTGCGGCTGCCATGCCTCACCAGCATCACGCTCATCGGCGGCGAAGTCACCGGCAGCGGGGCGCCGGCCGCGGCTTGACCAAGGCCGGGCGACTCCGCCGAGGCCGCGGGCTGCCCGCCGGCAAAGCGGGGCGCCGCCAGCTGGCGTGCGTCCTTGCGGGATGTTCCCGCACTCCATCCGCAGCCGTAGCCGTGGCCTCGTCACGCCGCGTGCCATGCAAACCATCATTGATGTTGCCCCCACAAACAGGTCAAGGAGGTCGCATTCGTATGATGACCGGACGGCCGCCCAGCGGCCTGGTGAGCGGGGCCGATTGCGCTCATGGCAGCGGCGCTGCGCAGCGCCCGCCCGCATATGGTTGGCGCCTCTGACGCGCGTCGTGGGCCGTCACGACTCGGGAGCGTCCGAGCCGGGCCTCGGCTGTGCCGCGGCCAGGTCAGCGAAGCAAGCGGCGAACAGCGATGCGCATCGCCCGCCGCCTCGCCGATCGAAAGCTCCATCGGAGACGCGCCATCCTTGGCTCGGCAGGCCTTTGCTGAGTTTGCCACGCGGGACGAGGCCCTGCAGGTGGGTCACCGGAGTTGAGGCGGCGGCGCCCTGGGCCCGCGCCCGCCCCTGACCGGCCGTTTCGCAACCCGGCGCGCGCGCTTGGCAGGCGCGGCCTCGCCACACACCGGGCGGCGACAACTCCTGACGCGGGACGATGCTTAAATTGGTGTCACGGTTTGCTGTTTGGGCTGGCCATGTCCAAGAACGGTGCCTTCATAGGGGAACGATACGTGTAGCTGCTGCACGTGCCAAAACAGGAAATGCTGGACGGTGCGGGGGGCTTTTGGGGGGGACCGGTGGGCGGCAGCGGATGGCACGCATGCGATGGGGTTGGAATCACCCGATGCGCCGCGAACGCATGTAGTGAATTCCTCAGGCTTCGTAGCTCGCCGCAGCGCATGCGCAAACGGCGCGGAAGGGGTGGCGCGGCATGGGGCGCAGTGTGTGCCGAACGACGCTTCCCGCCGGCGATGTGATTTTGGATGAAGCCGCCGTGCACGACGTGGCGCCGGCGCACATCGGCGTGGCTTCTCGGCATCACGCCCAGTTTCCGCGCGCAGGGGCCGCGGCGGACCCGCGCAGGCCAGCCTCGGCGCTTTCGCAGGCCTACAACAACGCGCTGTACGGCGGGCTGGCCGGCAACAACCTGCGCGTGATCCCGCTGGATACCTTCACCTTCCTGCGCCGCAGGTCCAGACCGGGCACGATCGCGATCCCCGGCAACGCCTACCGCGCACCGCTTCCAGCAGCAGATGCAGCAGCACATCCAGCCACCGGGCTCATTTCATCCCGGCGCAACGACCCGCAAGCCTATATCGCCGACATGCGAGCCGCCGGCGCAGGTGCGGCTTCAACGTCGGCACCTCGCTCACCGGGACGTGATGCCCGATGACGCCGTCTCGCAGATGGCGCGCGGCGGCGTGCAGGCGGTGCAGCATGTGGTGCCGCAGCAGCTCCAGCAGCGCACCAGCAGCCGCACCAGCAGCAGCCGCAGCTGCAGCAGCGGCAGCGCCTGGTGGAATTCGCGCGCGCCGCCAGCTGCCCAGTCGGCGGCGGCGGGATAATCGATGACCGCATCGCCCTTGGGTTCGGGCGACCTCGGTCAGCGATGCCGGCGGCGGCGGCAACGGGCGATGGATGTTGCGGCGCATCGCCGATTTCCATGCCACCTGGGCGTGACCATGGCGCCGCATACGTGCAGATCGTGCAACGGCGTGGCCGCGCTGCATTGGCGCAGCCGATGGCCGGCGGCGGCGCGGGCGTGCAGGTGGCGCAGGTGGTGTCGCAGGACGGGCTGCAGTTGCGCTGGCCGCGGCGCCGATCGGGTGGGTGGCGCGGGGTGCAGGCGTCGGATGGACGTTGATCTTCTCATGCGGGATGCCGAGGTCATGCATTGCGAACATCGCGACGCAGGCAAAGGCTTCGTTGACTTCGAAGCAATTGTGTGTTCTTGTGCATCGTGTGTGTGGGCGTGCTCGCGCATGTGCGTGGCTTGCGCACACGCTGGACCCGGCGCATTCGGACGGCGCGCCTTTCGAGCAGCAGCCGGCGCTCTGGGGCGCACGCGGCTGTGTGGGCCGCCCCGCGCTCTCTGGCGCCGCCCTTCGCCGATGTCGATCTGTTCCTGGCCATAAGGCTCGATCGCGACGCGATTCACTTCGCTGATCACTGGCTGCATCACGAACAGCGACAGGAACAGGCTGAGGCCAACCAGCACCTGGTTCGGCGGTGTCTGTTGCAGGCCGAGCGCGTGGCGCAGGATCGACAGCACGATGATGATGCGGGTGAAACTGGTCATCATCAGCAGCAGCGACGGCAGCACCGTCAGCAAGCTCATCAGCACCAGGATCTGCAGCAGCAGGACCTGGGCTGACCCCGGGCGCCGTACTCGCGCCGGCGGCGCCCACATCATGGCGTGCGCCGCGCCGGCGCCGGCGGGGCCGCATCAGAACGGCTACGCCGCGGCGGGCCGCCTCATGGTCGGGCAGTCCGGCAGTCCGGGCGGGCAGGCGCCTGTCATGGTCATCGGCACCGAGTCAAAGACGGTCAAGATCAGGCGGCTGCCGTTCCGCGCGACGCCGCTCGACATCTTCAACTTCTTTGAGGGGTGCGCGCGGGGCTCACGGGGGTGTGCGGGTGGGGGCTGGTGGGCGGCTCCAGCGTCGCGCTCGCGCGCCGCATGCATGCACGGCCGTGTGTACGGCACCCCGGTGCGGTCACGCCCTGACCCGCAACCCTGATCCCCCTGAATCCAGATGCCTAAGCCGCCCTCTCCGCTCCCGTGCGGTCCCTCCCACGCCGCGGGCCACATCGTCCACCCGCGGCAGCGACAGTGACAGATCGGCACCGATGAGACTGGTCCGACCCCGTACGTCCGCTACGAACAGGACCTCTGAGTCCTCCCGGCGTGCGTCCCCGCCAACCTGGTGCGGTCGACCCACACTCGTCGACATCC
>NNCB01000321.1:0-19708 GCA_002317545.1 Scenedesmus quadricauda | reverse complement strand
CCCCCCCGCCGTGCGCCCACGCATCTCATGGCGCAGCCGCACCTCGCAGTAAGGCAGGCCGCGCCCGTCCCGCCCGCAGCAACCGCCACGGCGCCGCGCTCGCTGCGGATCGCGTCCGCGACGGCGCCCTCCACGCGCCGCGCGCTGGTCGACCACGATACGCCGCGCTGCGCGAGCGCGCCCGTGTAGCGCACCAAAGGTCCAGACCTCCCCCTTGTGCGTGACGGCGATGCTGAAGTAGCGGCTGCAGTCGACGCGCACGACCCTCTGTGCTCCAGGCCGCCGCCGATGCGCCGTCGCTGCTGCTGTCGCCGCCTCCGCTGCGCGCGGCTGCGGATGCTGCGGCTGCGGCTGCTGCGCTGTCGCGGCTGCTAGCAGAACCCAAGGGGTCGGACATCGTGGCACTGCTGCCACCACCGCTGCCGCCGCCGTTTCCGTCCCCCAGGCCCCACGTCGCGTCCAACTGCCGCGCCTCCATCACGCGCGTGGGCACGTCACGACGCCCGGCTGCATGCCGGTCGCACCAGATCGCGCTCGATGTCCACCCCGCAGTTCCAGAGCAGGAGCTGCCCAGCTGCGTCGCCGCCGCGCCATGGCTGCCGCCGCCGCCGCCGCCGCCGATCGCGCCGGCATACTGAGCGGCACCCAAGCCGCGCGCCGCTGCCGGGACGCAGGAACGATCGGCCAGCGCTGGCGCGCGTCTGCTGCCGAGGTTCAGCGTCTCGTCTGCTCCGCGATCGTGCCGACCAGCCCCTCACCAAGCCCCATGCGGGTCACATGCACCGCCTCCTGTTTCAGCCCGCGCGTTGCGTACAGTTCGAGCGCGCCGTCGACCAGCATGGAGCAATACATGCGCGTCGGGCTGCCGTGGCCAGCTCCTCTATGGGCGTGCCCAGCCCGCACTGGCCCTCCAGCGAGCAGCTGACCGCCCACAGACCGAGCGCGGTCGAGCAAGATATGCGCACGGTCGCGCGCGCGAGGTTCGAACTTCAGCGCGGCGAGGTGATGACCCTGCGCGGAAGGCGAATGGTTCGAGGTCGTCTTCAGTCCCGTCAGTTCGCGGCGTGCGAGCGCATGCGGCATAGGGGCGGGGCAGCTCGACTGCGCGGGCGTGTGGCGCCAGAGCTGCGTTGAGCACGCCCTGTTAAGCGGTCGCGATGCGATGTCAGCAGCGTACGATGCACGGTTTGTTGTAGCAGAAGAAGCCGTGTGCTGGCCTCCAGCCGGGCTGGCGCCGGCATCGATGTTCGTCGTTGCCGTGGTCCAGTGGGCAGACGTCGGCCTCCAGCAGCTCGAGCGCCTGCGCCCCTGCTGGTACTGCGGCGTGAGCTTGCCGGCGCGCACGGCCACGACGCGCTGCGTCAATGGACGCCAGCAGCGTCGTGGGGCGCGTGACCAGCTGGAACCTGTGCGCTCGACGCCGCAGGCGGCGGGATTGCCATGGTCCGATGGCGGGGGGCGTGCTGTTGCGGCTTGCACCCTGCGTCGCACTGCATGTGGCGCACCTGCTCGACGCCGCAGGCATACTCAGCGTTGCGGCCCCTGCATCGTCAAGTTGGATGCAGCATGAGCTTGACTTGGCAGGGCCGAAGAAGGCAGGGTCGGGTTGAAGGAAGCCCCGAAGTATGGCGATGCCGCACACGGGTGAGACATGGTCGGGCAGGGGGCGTCCCCCGAAGGCGTTCAGCGCATGGGTTGGAACCGTGTCGCACCGGGAGTGGAAAGCGAACCATCCCGATGAGAAGTTCCCGAAGTATCCCGGCTGATGCCCGGGCTCGATCGGGCAGGAGATGTCAGGCCGACTGCAGCGCCGGCTCGATGTGCTCAGGCAACATAAATACGCTATTAGGTATCTAAAAGCTGCGCCGCGCACGCTCCGTTGCAGTGCGGGCCATCGCAATAAACGACGAAGAGCGTGTCCTCCGGATAATCGGACAACTTGGAGCGAATGATCTTGCCGTGACGGGATGTGCGGCGCGGGACAGGACCGGCTAGGCCGCAACAGATCGGCCGGCGCGGTGCAGTCAGCGAGGACAAATGCCGGATCTGGGGCGTCATTGTCAATCACAACGATCCATGCGTGAAGACGAATGTCGCAGCTGTACGAATATAATCTGCACCGGATGGTCGCGCTGCCCGTTTCCGATGCCATTTTGGTCGGTTCGGCCTTTTGCCTGCCGTCGATGCCTTTGTGCTCAATCGCCGCAGAGGCATGTGCATCGCCACGTCCTTTTTGTTGACGACCGGCGTTCAAGATTTCAGGTGTGCGCGCTCCTTCCCGGTCGGCTCTGCTCGCTCGCCAGCTTGTAGCGGTTGTCGAGGCACTATTCGCACGGTTGGCACCAACCTGCACTGTCTGGCGTGCATGTGCGGCGACCCGTGATTGTGGTCTATCTCATCTGCGACCGCTTGGGGTGATTGAGGCGCTTATCACGCGGTCATGGCCCCTGCACGTGAGAGCGAGAGAGCCTGCAGATGCACTGGAAGGGCGCAGCGGGGCTGCGTGCACCAAGGGCACTTAGTGCTCCACAGATGCGCCTTGTGCCGCTTAGTGAGCTTTACCGCTGCACCAGCGCCTCTGATTCGGGGTGAGCACGGCTGTCGGTAAGCATCTGCTTTAGCCTGTGTAACCGGGTTTTTCAATGCCTCTTCCAGAATAGAGATTGCCTTAGAATAATCTTTTTTGGAATAGTAGCCGAAACCTTCATAATAATTGATATCAGCCATAAGGCAGCTCTTCCATCGTGTGCCGAGACATGAATGTCATCAGTCTGCCCCTCATGGAAGCTGCCAGGGTACCGGGCTCTTTGACGGCGATTGGAGATCTCGGCGGCGCCCTTGCGCCGGGCAATGTTTGATTAACTTGCAGCCTCTCAACAGCACCTTAAGAGAGACTACTTTGACACAGAATACGCATCTTGAAAGAACGCAGGCAAACACCTGCTAGTACCACACCTAACGGCCTTCTGATAAGCTCTGCTATTCAATCAATGTATTAGGTATTTAGATAGTCTATTCTCTCTTAGCCGGCGCCCTTCTCCTGCGGCCCGTCTTAGCTTTGGCACAACGCTCGCCGAAATAGGGGATCGGCCCATCCGGGCGCCGTAAGGGTGATATCAATAACACTGGCCGAGCTCTCGGCCCCGGCAGCACCCTGCGCGCAGGGCGAGATGGCAGCCAAGTGCCCACGATGGGCCGAGAGCAGGCTGGACGCGCTCTTCGCGTACAGGTTCCCTCAGCAGCTTATTGTGCTGCTATATAAGAACGGTGAGCTGGCAGTTTGGTGCCGTCTGTGACCGACACTCCAGCCTGGGGCAGTACCCTCTGCTGCTGCTGCCGCTGCAGCAGCAGCTGCTGCTTGTCGCGGCTCGCCGCATGCCTCTTTCGGCCCTGCCAGTGCTTCCCCGGGTTCAGCATGAGTTTTGTGCCTTGTCACATGGGAGCACAGAAGCGTAGCATGCGGGGCGTAGACGGCAGCGCGGTGCCAGGACGCGTCGCGCTCGGCACGGTTACCGGCGGCCAGACCCGCACCGTCACCCGCCCCGTACCTCCTGCATAGAGTTGATGGAGATGCGCATGCGCACCATATTGTTCCTTTTGCTTGCCGCGCTGATGCCGGGGCAGGCGCTCGCCGCAAATCAGGTGGCGCTCGACAATCATGTGTTCATCGAACGCGTATCGCCACGCGCAGGGCAAGCAGCGGATCAGCTCGGCGTCGGCAGCATCCCGGACTGCAACAGGGACCTGTACATCCACAACCGCGCATGCTTGACGATGGTGTTCACGCCAAACACCAGCAGCGCGGTGCAGGTGCGCGCCTGGGCGGATGGACGCGGCGGGGGAGAGGGCGCACGGGAAACAGCAGCTGCATGGCGGGCGGGCGCCCCGGGCCGACAGCAGCAGCAGCTGTACCGCGGGCCCCCCCGGCAAAGCCACATGACGCTGAAGCTGCAGCAGGAGAGATCAGACCAGTCCCAGGGTCATGGCAGCAGCCCAGGTGCGGCTGTCCCTGCGGAGCGCAGCAGCAGGACACCAGGCCAAGGAGACCGCGAGCGCGGTGCGTGCCCGCACAGCGAGATGCCGCCGCCCTGCCTGCACCGCCCCTATGCGTGAGCGCAGGACATTGTAGAGCGCATACGCATCAATAATCAGCCGGAGATCCCTGCGGAAAAGGTCCTGGGTTTCAAGGACCGCGCTGACGCGGAGCGCTACATGGCCCTGAACCGCGACACGACCCTGGGGGCGGTGCACTTTGTGGAGCAGCCGGGCGGCCAGATTGGCTACTTGCTGCAGGGCAGCTCGGGGGTGAGCGGCAGCGGCATCTGGGGACTTGAGGCGTGAGTTGGGCGGCAGCAGCACCTGGGTGGAAGGCAACGGCGTGGCAGCGACAGCAAACCTAGTAGTGCACCTGAATGCGGGAAAGTACCTCTTTCCGCCCTTTTACTTGCGGGTTATGAAGCGTTTCTTCTTTTTTTATTGCCTGTTTGTCCCTCCTTTCCGGAGTTTCCCACGCCCAGGATCTACAGCGCTGTAGTACCATGCGCGGGACCGCCGCACCCCACCCAACGCGCGCGACCAGATCAAGTCTTTCAAGTCTACGTTCGGAACCCCAGTTCTTGTGCAGACCCCCGTGATGAATGCGGTGTCGCGCGAGATCGCGCGCCAGGCGCTGCTGGACGCCGGCCGCACCCACGAAGCCGACACGCTCGCATGGCAGCCGGCGCTGGTGCGGCACCCGCACCCGGAGATGACGACGCTGTCGTTCACGGGGCGCGTCATCGCGCCCTGCATCTTCGCAGCCTGCATGTTTGGCGCCGTCACCCAGGTGTGCGCCTGGGTGGAGTGATCGCTCAGCTGGCGGGGCCAAGTGGCTTGCTTGGGAAGCCCGGAGCTTTGAATGAGCGTTGGCGGCTTGGTTGTGGCTGGGCGTAGCTACTGCGGCGGAGCAGCATCAGGGGGGCTGGGTGCAGTTCGTCGTGACGCGAGCGTCGCGTAGGCGGGCAAGCTCCATGCGGCTCGCGCCTCGTGCCTCCGCCCGCACCACAGATGGCCCAGCTCGTGTCTGAGAAGGACTCGGGTCTGCGGCAGGCGATGCGCACGATGGGGCTAATGGAGAGCAGCTATTGGGGCAGCTGGGTCGTGTTCGACTTGGCTTTTGGGGTGCTGCTGGCGCTGGCATAGTGTTTTCAGGTGACAGGGGAGAAGGTGTGGCGTGGGGGTGAGCTGGGCGTCACGGGTCCAGGAGAAGGCCCAGCTCAGAGGCCGACTTTGGCTGTGTCGACGTGTCCTGCGGTTGTGTCAGCAGCAAGCAATTGTTGGCTGAGCCGTGGACATGGCGACAGCAATCCGCCTCGCCACCTTGTGCGCGGCCGCGAGCGGCACATGCAAGCCGCCCGGGACGTACCGTCTTCGGACGGCTGCAGGACTATAGCTTTCCGTCGTTGCCCGAGGCGTGAGCCTGGAGTATCGGCATTTCCATCGAATATTTCGGGCGGCTGAAATTCCTCGGCCGGCTGTTCCTAGCCGATTTCAAGGTTGAAGGCCTGGGTCACACCGTCATCAGCAAACCGGAGACGGATGGGTCGCAGGTTACTCGCTTCCCTGGATGGGGCCATGGACCAAGAGTCGGCCGTTCAAGGGATACAGCACTCAGCAGCGGCAGACCACGTGGACACGTGCCGCATACGTGCCACCACAAGAGTGTCAGCAGCAGTGCGGCGGTATACAGCTCGCTGCTGTCTGCATCGCCTCTCTCCCCCCCTCCGAAAACCTCAACCGGACCCACTCAGCATCTGTCCAGCCCTACACACTCCCGGAAAGAACCCGCAGGTGGCGGCAATTCCGGCGGCTATAAAGCCGCCTAGACCTGCCAAGCACCGCCGCGTCCGAGCGAGGTGCCGACCCAGATCTTCGTTTCCGATCGACCTGTAAGTGCCCGCACTCCGTCGCAGTTCGCTGAAATGTCGCTGTTTCGAACTATCCCAGCCATCACTGCTGACGCACCAGAAACTACCGTCGCGGGGATCCTTCACGCGGAGTAGCTGAGTCTCTGGTCCTCCAGAAGCCGCCATCAGGGTGGGCACGATTTCCGGATGGGCATTAACGCGGATACCTAGCCGGATAGGAATCTTGGAGACGGTGGATTCCAGGCGGTGGTCTTCCGATCCGTCAGTCTGGTGGACAGCATCATGACCAACGAGCTGGGGGCACCCGGCACCCCTTCTTCTTCCTGCACCGCCGTTCTGCAGGCCACGGCCGGCTAACAGGGCGAGCGCTCGACGCGGCCGTGCCAGAGCGCGAGGCGCGTGCAGCGGCGGAGAAGAACGCGGCCGAAGCGTGACCCCGTAAAGGCCCCCGATCAGTTCGTCGCCGTGCCAGCATTCGACGCTGTGGGCGGATGGCCGATCCGGAACAGCCTGGTGCAGAAGGTCGGCGGGCTTGTCCGGATTGACGATGCAGGTGGCTGGGCAAGGTCTCGGCGCGGCGCCTGCGCCCGCAACCGCCGGCGCAAGCGCGGTGCGGCCCTGCACGTCAGCCGCGGCGGCGCGCGGCGGCGCAGCAGCGCGGGCGGCGGGGGCGCGCAGGCGCCAATGCCGACGTGCCCGGCCGCGGCGACGGGGCAGCAGCAGTGGCAGGCCAGTCGGGGCCACCAGGGCAGCAGCGACCCCGACTATGCCGTCGAGGTGTTTGGCCTGCAGAAGGTGTTCGGCTGGGCCGGTGGGAGCGCTACGCACCTCGCTGCCTGGGCGGCAAGCCCGCGCCGCGCGACTTTGCGGTCAAGGGCGCTGGTTCGGCCTCGAGCAGGGCGAGACACCGGGCCTGCTCGGGCCCAACGGCGCCGGCAAGACCACCACCTTCGACTGCCGTCACGGGTGCGGGGCCGATGCTTGGTGCCATGCATGCTGGACGGCTTCGACGTGCCGCCTACCAAGCTGGCGCCTCCCGATGGCGTCGCAGCTCCGGACAGCTGCTGTGGCAGGAGAACCCTCGCTTGTTTGCGAATGCATCAGCAGAACCTGTCAACTGCTGCGCCCCACCGCTACAGGAGCCCTGCCGCCGAGCGCGGGTGAGCGCTCATCTACGGCGAGTCGCTCTGCGGCGAGGGCGCCTGGACCGCGTGCGGTCGCTGATGGGCGTGTGCCCCCAGGTGCGCGCCACGGCGCGATGGGCCACACCCAGTATGCCGTTCGAGGCGGCGGTGGCGGAGATGTGCGGGCTGCGCCTTGACCTAGGGAGCATGTGAGCGTGGGCTGACCAGAGGGGCTTTGCTCGGCAGATACCTTTGATCGCTGTTCCTTGTCGTTGTCGACGCTGCCCCGATTACCACAGCTTCCGGTGTGCTCCGTCGAACGAGCTCAGCGGCACCGAGCACCTCATCATCAACGGCCACACAGGGCCTGCGCTTCAGCGAGGTGCGGTGCGGTGTGGTGCTGTGGCCAGCATCCTTGACAGGGGGCATGCTGAATGCACCTGACAATTGCTGACATCAGACAGCGGGCCTGCATCGCACATCAGCAAGGGAGGCAAAAATCAGCCGATCATGCCCATGTGTGTCGGGTAGATTTGTATGGGTGCAGCACGGACAAGGGTGCGCTTGCAGACACACACACGCGCACACACACACACACACACAGCACACACACACAACACACACACACACACACACACATACACATATGCAGGTGCGCCGCGAGGCTGACGCCCTGCTTGAGAACCTCAAGCTTGACGTATGCCGCCAGGGTGCGCAGCGGCTGCTACAGCGGCGGCAAGAAGAGGCGCCTTGCGTGGCCAGGCGCTGATGCACGAACCCGAGATTGTGTACCTTGACGAGCCCACCACGGGCATCGTGCGGAGGCGCGATGTGGAGGGGGCGGTGCTTGTGCAGGGCAGCGTGGGAGCACGGTGACGGGCGTGAGTTTGCGCATCCATGAATGCGCAGTTGCGGGTGCAGGCACCTCCATGGAAGGTCAGCTAGCCTGCTTTGCCTGCTCCGCAGCGCGTCATCGCCATAGCCCCCATGACGCCAGTGCGACCAATGTGCCGACGCCGTGATCGCCGCCGAATCCCCGCCGCAAAACGCCCACGGTGCCGCACGACCAATCAGCCGGCGCACGTATCCGACATCATCCGCAGGCCAAGGCGGGCCGCGCCATCGTGCTGACCGCACTCCAGGAGGAGGCCGACATCCTGGCAGACAGGATCGCCATCATGGCGCGCGGCCGCCTCAAGGCCATCGGCAGCAGCATCGCCTCAGCAGAAGTACGGCGCCGGCTACACGGTCGCCGTCTCCGTGCAGCACCGCGCGGCGGGCGACAACTCGCCGGACGCGCTCGCGGCGCGCATGGAGGGCGTGCGCGAGTACTTCCTCGCGCGGCTGGGGCTGCTGCCGTTTGACGAGGGCCGCGCGCACCTGCAGTACCTCGTGCCGCGCGAACACGAGGCGCGGCTGGGGGTTGTGCTCGTAGAGCTGGAGCAGCGGCGGGGCGCGATGGGCGTGAGCGACGTGCAGCTGAGCCTCACCAGCCTGGAGGAGGTCTTCCTGACCATATCACGCCGGGTGCGCGGTCTGGTCACTTCACCAGAGGGCCGTCCACCTGGCTTGATTTCAGGGGGGGATTGACGGTGCCGGGCTACGCGGCCAGCAAGGGGGCCATAGGTAGTTTGAGTGACGGTCCAGGCCATGGGCAGGGGGCGTCGAATGCTCAGAACCGTGCGGGCCTCCATGCTGCTCCACGCGTGGTCGCCCCTCGCACCCCCCCCCCCCACCTCCGCGCGCAGGCGGAGCTCGCGGCCGCGGAGGCCTTGGGCGCCTCGTCCGTGGAGGTGCCCCTGCCGGAGGGCGGCGCCCTGCACGTGGCCCTCGGCCAGGACCGCGGGGTCAACCCCGCAGACGGCCGCGCCTACGCCATCAAGTGGGCGCAGGACGACGCCGGGCGCCTGGTCGTGCTCGACGTGCTGCCGCTCGGCGTGCAGCCGCCCGGCCTGGGGCTGCCGGGGATGCCCGGCGACGACGCGGCTGCCGCGTGCGGCGGGCGGCTGTCGGGGCCCGGGCTGAGACGGAGAAAGCAGGGCTCGGAGGCGAAGCGCGTGCCGAGCCTGAGCCAGTTGCTCGGCGCCGGCATCGAGATGCTGCTTGGCGGCGGGCGCGGCAGCGGCGCGGACGGGGCGTCGGCGGACGGCAGCAGCCACAGCGGCATTAGCAGCGGCAGCAGAACGAGCAGCGCGGCGGCTGCTGCTGCGGCGCGCGGTGGCTTTGGCGGCGCGCTGGGCGCGCGCTTGGCGGGGCCTGCCGCGCCGCGCGACAGCAGCGGCGGGGGCGGCGCCGCCGAGCTCGGGCAGCGCGGCATCCGGCAGCTGCCGCCGCGCGGAACAGTGGAGACTCCGACGAGGAGCGCTGGCCACCGGATTGCGGGAGCCAGGCAACGCTCGCCGGTTGCGTGGTCTCAAGGAGGAGGCATGTGCACGCGGCTGTGCTTGCAGGGGCGGTTGCAGCGGCACGGTTGTGGGCTGCCTTCATCAGCCTTGGGCAGGCGCCCGCACGAGCGCGGGGTTGAGAGATTGCGCGGGCATATCTTTGGCCATGACAGACTCCGTATATACATTATGTATATATTGTCGGCGCTGTACTGTCGGGGTTCAGCCGGAAGCCCGCATCTCGGGCCAGCGCTGGGGTGGGCGTGCGGGGCGGCGGCCCGCTACCCAATGTTTCTTCCGCCAACAATCGTGCACCATTGCAGTGTCGTCGACCCCTTGTGTCAGGGTCGCTCGCGGGTATTCTGGGAGGACGGCGCTGACAGCATCCACGAAGCAGGAAGCGCCGCAAGCCGCGCCCGCGCGTCGCTGGAAACAACTGGTTGCATCGGCCCCTTGCAGCGCCTGCATCCGCACTGGGTGTGGCCTCAACCTCAGGTGATATAGGGACGGCGTTGCCTCCACTGGAGCATTCCCCTGCTAGGTGTAACGCTGGCACTGCTGTACCATTGCGCAAGCTGCAACCAGTCTGCTTTGAGCGCCTTTCCAGCAACCGTTTGCATGGGAACGACCGGACAATTACAGCTGCATTTGCAGCCCTTGTGAGTCCCACCAATTTTTGTTGTGGCATCATACCGAGTATGAGCCCCAGCCGACACAGTGGAGGGCAGAACATCTGAAACTTGGCATTCGCAGGGAAGCTGGCCGGGCTTGGTCTTTGATGTAAAGCACCGGCTCGCCTTCCTCAGCGCCTGCCAGGAGAAATTGGAGGCGCAAAGCGGTTGCCTTGCAGCCCGTGCTCCACCTCCAAAACGTCACCGCAGGTGCCGTCGATCCCGAGAAGTGCGCTCGGCAAGACGGCGCGCGGATGTCAGAAGGTCATGTTTCTCCAACAAGCCCCGACTGCCCCGCGTTCCAGTGGACCCCGCCGCCGTCGAAACGGCCATCGACGCCATCGAGGCCGCACTGCGCGAATGGGATGCCGGTGCCGGTTGATCCCGGCACGAGACGGGATCCCGCCCGCGAGCGCGCCGTCGAAATGGGCTGCACCGGGACGGCAGCGCGTGTCGAGGGCGCTGCGGTTGTCGCTGTAGTGCACGAAAAACGAAAAGGTCATGGCAGGGTTGAGGCCGGGCCCCGAAAACACGCTGCCAGCAAGGATCTGCGGGTTGCAGCGAGGTGGCCAGGCGTGCAGGTGCAAGAGTTGATTTTGCCAAGCACGACAAGAGGGGGCCATTCAAGCGCAGAATGCGAGAGGCGCAGGTTGACGCAAGGCGCGTGGACCGGCACGGGCGCGGGCGAATGCGCACGGCGGCGACGCCCGGATCCGGCGGTGATGTCCAAGTGCAACGCGGGCTAGCCGGTGACTGGTCGGCTGGCGGCCGGCCGCGTGGCTCACTAGCGCGACGGTTGCCAGGAGGGGCACGACCGCGAGAGCACCTGCTGCTGGCTCGCGTGGCAACGCGTGTGATGGGCGGCGGCTGCACCTCGATCGGGGAATGGCATAATTCGTCGATGATGGTCCTGCGCGACCGCAGCGGGTCGCTATGGTCGGCCTGGCACGGCGACGGCGGTGTCCACAGCAAGACACGGCAAGCCGAATGCAACGCCCAGCAATTGCTTGCCATGCAGGTGCTCGGCACCTTTTCCGACGAGCCCCCTGGCAGCCCACCCATGGAGTCGAGCAGCACGAGGTTGAGCACACAGCCCAGCACCGCGTCGCACGCCATGCCCACAGGCAGTGACACGCCCGCGGCCAGGCCGCCAGGCAGCTTGTGGAAGTGGCTGCAGCAGGGTCGGGTGGTGGGGTAGGTATAACAGTCGAGCGTAAGCCAAGCCAGCTACATTGTCTGCGGCGCAGAGCTCGATCATTCCCGCCCAGCTCTTGGTAGCATCGCTTCCCAGGCCGTGGATGAACACCACCGATTTGAAAGCGGCAGCGTCGCTTCCGCTCGCTTCACGATAAAGAATGGGTTTCTTTGAACCCCGCCCAAACCAGTGCAACACTCTTCTTGAACCCCACCCTGTGCTGCGGTCGCGCCGGGGCCGCCCCGCGGGTGCCGCCGCGCGCAGCTCGCTCCTTGAGGAATTCCGGCAGCATGCTGACTGCCAGGAACGCGCCCAGCGCGGCGCCGACGATCTGGCAGCAAGAGCGAGGGCCGGCGCTCGACAACGGCAATGCCGTGCGCACGCGTCGCCGCCGCGCTTCGACAGGCCAAAATTCCGTGCTGTACCCTGGCCGGCATTCTCCTGCCGGTAGACCCGTAGACGTTTGTTCTTGGCAGCAATCGCGTCCAGAATTTGTGGGCTGTTATCGGTGCAGCCATCATCGACCGCGATGATCTCGACGCTGTCCTTGCCGGCGGCTTGATGAAGGCGTCGTTGTGGACGGGGTTCGAATATGCCCGACAAGGCGACGCGCGATGCGGCAAATGCGAAGATGATGAGCGATCCGCGCATGAAGAGCATGGGCGAAGCGATGCCGTTCGACGCGAAACGGATGATCATCGGCGGCTTTGATGCGATCGTCGACGACCGCGCGGACGGCGCGATGGGTTATGCGGACGGCTATGTCCTGCCCGTCCCCGACGGCAACAAGGACGCGTACCCGCGCTGGCCCCCTGGCGAACCCCACCGAACCCTCACGCTCCAAGCTGTCGTGCCCGACACCTTCACCGCCAAGATCGGCGCTGAAGCCATTCGCGACATCCTGCTCGGGCTCGACGCTCGAAAAGACCGCCGACGACCATGCCCGCGTCGACCTCCGCCAGAGCTCCGCCACCTACCGTGAAGCTTATCAGCGCCACAAAAACGCAGCTCATGCTGAAATCGTCCGCAACAGCCTCTGCGGTGGCGGGCGCGGGCGGCAAGCGGCCAATCAGCCAGCGCAGGGGCAAGGGGAAGGTCGGCACGTCACCACCTGCACTGTGCCGGTGGTGACGGCGCCCTCAACATCATGCATCACACACGAGCGTCCGCTTCTGGCTTGCAACTGCTGGCCCGACTGAGCTACCCTCCTGCCACCAGGTGTCATCCTTGCTCTTCTTGCGCCGCGACGCCGCGCGGCGCTCGAGGCTGCTGCTCGTCATGCCGCCGCCGAGGATTGGGAGTTGGCCTCCCTCAGAGCTCTGCTGCCGCCGCCGCTGCTGCCGCTGCTGTTCCGCTGTTCCGCTGGCTCGCTCTTGGGCTGCCTCTTTGGCCGAGGCAGCGACAGACATCGGGGTGCTCCGCGTTGAGCGCCGCGTCGCTCGAGCCTGGCGCCGCGCACGTGTCGCGCACGGCAATAGTGTGGTGTGATGGAGTGCCTTGCTGATCTATCCCAATGCTGCAACGGACAGAGTATGCTTACGGTCGCCGAAATGCCTGCGGGAGGCGGGATCACTCAGATCGCGGGACGATCGCTGTGCAGACCGGTGCGGAAAGGAGTCACCCTGGAAGTCACTCGCAGCAAACGTCTGTGAACCGTGGGGCTACCTGCTGTACAATGGAGTCCCAAGTGTTGGACGGCCCGGGGCCCGGGCTGACTGCGCCGGTGTCCGATCGTCCATCCGCGCATTTCAGTCCTGCAGGCAGGCGACGTCGGGCCGGAGTTTCCTCGAGCCATTCGATCAGGCGCGGCAGGCGGCCGTGATCCCGTTGATATGCAACGTACAGTGTATCATCACTCTCACCTATGCCAGCAAGCAACCGCACAGGTGCTCTCCCAATGCCACAGGTCTGGCCACAGGCCCAACGCCAGGCGGAGGGACGAGGTATTTCATGACAATCAGGAAATACCTACCTTTAAAAAGTTAAGCTTCTACACACCTCAGACCTACGCCCCGGCGATCCGAATGATGGACTTAAGAGCTCTTAGAGTTGGTCAAACCACCAGGCGAAGCAGTACGGAGCTCACAGCGAACCAGCAACACCCTGCCCAGATTGCTCCTACGCGGTAGCTGGTATGTCAATTGCAGGCCACATGATCGCACGGCAACAGTATGCTGCACAGGGCTTGAAGTTGCCAGCCTCCAAGCTGCGCGATCAGGTTTGTGGCGACCCTGGTGCGGTCGCAGTAGAGGAAGCGCTACAGCTACGGTGATGACCGAGCGGAATCATGGCTTGAGGTTACCTTTTGCTCGGTCAGATGCAACTGATCCAGATCAATCGCCCCGGGCAGATGGGGCTGGCCGGTGGCCGCTTTCGGTGTCGCCGACCGATCCGACCCGGCCAACGAAAGCCACCATGATCACGGCCTCGCTGCAGCTTTCACGCGCTCTGCGAAGGCACAGGCTCGGCAGCACGGCAGGCGGTCTGCGGTGTCGAACAAGAGTAGCGTTCTCGCAAATCCTCGTCCTCTTTTCTGCCTCTTACGTGCAGAATCAGCAGGTGCGGGACACCCATGACATGCTCAGGGCCGAGGACTGCAGCAGTGCTGCACTTGCAGCCGTCGGAGCGCGCTCTGGTGGCTTCTGGCTCATTTCGCACGCGCACGCATGTGCTAGCGATCTTCTTTAGGCGTCGCCCTGCCCGGGAGGCGGTACGCGGCTGCCTGATCACTGGCGGCCTCTGTCTGCTGGTTTCGCCATCATCGCAGAACCATGGCTGACCGCGGTGGCGAGATGGACGGCTTCGGCCGTGGCTTTGGTGGCAGGGGCCGTGGCGACCGCGGTGGTCGCGGCGACCGCGGTGGTCGTGCGACCGCGGGCGCGGCAGGGGCCGCGGGCGCGGCAAGCCCGATGAGGAGAAGTGGGTGCCTTGCACCAAGCTGGGCCGTCTGGTGCAGCTGGTGAAACGCGCCGGTTCCGCGGCAATGATTTCCGGTTTTACCGGTTCCAGCGGCTTGGCGGGCTTTGCGGGTTGGGCCGCGGGCGGCGCAATATCCCCGGCCTTCCCGCGCCCAACCACCACCAGCACCCGCGACGACCACGACACGGCGAGACCAAGTCCTGGAGACCATCTACCTGTTCTCCTGCCCGTCAAGTTGTACCGGATTCGTTGGTTCCCTTTATAAAGGCGCACGTCTTCCAGGTTGAGGTGCAAAATATAAAACCGCTCATGCCCGTGCAGAAGCGGCAGCAACGAGCGCAGACGGTACTTTTGGCCAATGTGAGTGTCTGTGTGTGTGTGTGTGTGTGTGTTGTGTATGTGTGTCCATAACACGGCCAGAGAGAGAGAGAGAGGGATTGTTGTCGCGTTTGCCGGTGGCGAAGTTGTGCACGGTGCGCGCAGCTGGGCAATTGGATGGGGCCAGTCGGGCAGCTGCGAACTTCCAGGTCGGTGGGCACTGCGAATGAACGCGCAGCATGCCGCCGGGTCCCTGCAGACAGCCCGCGTGTGCGCACCTACGGCCGTGGGTTGGCATGTTTGCCCTCTGCATGTGCCGTCATGAGGGCGCAAACGCCCACACACATGCTGGAGCTCTCTTTGTTTGCCACAGGCGTTTGTGGTGGTGGGCGACTACAACGGCCACGTGGGTCTCGGCGTCAAGTGCACCACGGGGTTCGCGGCTTTGCGGATCTGTGAGGCTTCGACCGCCGTGGCACCGGCAGCTGCTGCAGCAGCAGCAGCAGCAGGCAAAAGAGCAACCCAGCACGCGGCACTCGCAGCTGGCACCCTGACTGGCCGCTGGGCTTAAGGCACTGCTCTGAATGCATTACCAACAGTTGACACAGTGTCCAACAGCTTCACACACAGCCTTGCCCTTGTTTCAGCCGTGCCCCGCCCGCACTTCCTCCTCTCACCCTCTGCCCTTGTTGCCATCTCCCGACGCCTCCAGGTTGCCACCGCTATCCGCGGCGCCATCATCCTGGCCAAGATGGCGGTCCTCCCCGGGGGCCGCGTCTGCATGGGGTTGCAAGAGCGGAAAGGCGCACACCGTGACCATCAAGTCGACCGGCGAGTGCGGCTCCGTCACCATCCGCCGCATCCCCGCATCCCGCACCGGCATCGTCGCCGAACGCACGGCGGGCAGGTGCTGCAGATGGCGGATCGAGAATTCTCATCTCGGTCGCAGCAGCACCGCAAGGCCCGAAGCTCGCCGCGCAGCTCGAGGCGCATGTGAAGGATTATGACGTCGATGTGATGAACGTGCAGGAAGCCGCCGAACTGATCCCGTGGGGGGGCGCGGCGGCCTGCACGAGGTGAAGCTGAAGAGCGGCGCGAGCAAGACTGTCTGCTTTCTGGGTGGCTGGGCGGTGCCGTGGTTGCTTGTTGGCGTCTCGCGCTTTGGGTTTATTCGCGGGTACCTGCGGATTGGTGTGGCGGCGCATGCGGGGTTTGCGCGCTGCGCGAGGGGGGCTGCACCGCCATGAACGCAGTCAATGACCCAACTCATAACTGCCGCCTCACTGCTGCACACCCTCCCCTTGTTACAGACTTTCTGGCCAAGCCTCTTCCTGGGCGACGCCCCGAAGGCGGCTGACTACGCCGCTTCCTCAGCGGCTCATCGCGCGCAGCTTTTGCCGAGCGTCATCGCTGCGCAGGCCACCCCGCTATTTGAGGGCTGCATGCGGCGATCGAGGTATGGCGCGCGCCCGAAACGCTGCGCTTCGGCCCGATGAAGGGCGTCGGGCTCGACAATCCGCGCACCGGGCGCTGGCCCTATGCCGTCGTCCAGCTACGGCAGGACAATGCGCTCGCAGTTGTCCTCAGCAGCACTTTGTTGTAATGATCGTGGCCTGTTCTCGCCCGATACGCCGCGCGCGCTGCGCGGGCTGGCCATGGATGCTGAAACAAGTTCAGCATGACAGAAAAAGGATAGCGTCCATTCTGATCGCTATTCTCTTCGAATCCGTTGCTTGCGCCCGCCAACTTCGCCACAATCCTCCCGAACGGAGCCAAGGAACATCATGACCGTCTATCTGCTGATCGCCATGGGCTACCTGCTCGGCTCGAGCCCGTTTGGCTGGCTCGGGCAGGATGGTGGCATGCGGCAGCGATAGTGGATAGAGGGCTGCTGCTGTGGTCACGCATACTCCTTCAAGGCAAGGGGGCGTGCAGTGGTGGGTGAATGGCCCCCAATTGGCTTCATGCTGCCACTGCAGTAACAGGTCATGCTGCCACCGTTGGGTTTGCGCCCGTCACCCGCTGTCCGCCTCTGCTTGAGTTATAAGGCCTTTGAATCCAATCAAATGCGGCCAGTGTTTTGGCGTGACGGACAGCCTGTGAACGTTTGCCCCGCGTTCGCCATCGACACCAGCCCCGCGATGCGGGAAAGCCGCGGTCTGTCTAACGGGAATTTTTCACAAACATTGTGATAATTTCCGTTTGAAATAATGCCGATGCCGGAAAAAGTGGCGCTTAACCGCCAATGAACGAAATTGGCACGGTCCCTGCAAAACTGTCGGCATCCCCGGAATGGCCGATCAATTCGGCCGGACATTCATGCTCATTTCGACATCGGCGCGGGCATGGATGTGCGGCCGCATCCGCATATCAATCTGGCGACGGTCACCTATTTGTTCGAGGGCGCGATCGAGCATCGCGACAGCCTGGGGGCGCTCGCGACAATCCGCCCCGGGGCTTGCAACCTGATTGACGGCAGGACGGGGCATCGTCCATTCGGAAGCGCCGACCCCTCGCCCTCGCTCGACCCTCGTGCAGGCGGCGTTTGCCAACCCGATACCTCAGGGACTGCTCAAGGGACTCGAGTTCAAAGGTGCGCTGAGGGCCGCTGGGGGAGTTACCGTGGCCGCGTGCCGCGATTAGTGATAACGGCTGTCTCCGCAATGCTACAGGGGCAGCTTGCCTGCGCGCATCGATGCGGGAGCGGTACGGCGAGCTGTACTGGCGGCGCGACCATCAGTTGCCCAGCTCGCTGGTCTGCCCAGAACACGCCACGCCGCTGCAGATTACGCACGACGTGCGAGCTAGACCGGACCGCAGCGGCTTGCTTGGCGGCAAGGCAAACCGACTGCCCGGCAAGCTCCAGCTTGGCTCAGACAAGCTTGGCGCCCCACTGCGCCAAGCGGACGGCTCTGGACTGCCGCCAAGGGCACGTCCTGAACGAGGCGTCCGGCACCTGCTGCCCGACCGAGAAGTCAGTGGCTGGGCCCCGTGCGGAAGACCGGCGGGCGGGATCGAGCGCCCGCCAGAGGTGGGAACCGGACAGACGCTTGGGGATGCGATTCGGCAACAGCAGCAACAGCGGCAGCAGCTCATGGCCGCCGGCGGCTGGATGGCGGCGGAGACTGCCGGGCGCCGCTGCGGCAGGTGGGTGCTGGTGCGCGGCGGCGGCGAGCGCCGGCGGCCGATTAGGAAAGCTGCAACGCCCCGGTCGCCGGGACTCAAGCCCCCTGCACCATGCCCGCCCAAACACCCCTGCCCGGCCCGCTGCCTGTCTTCCTGCTGGCGTTCGCGGTGCCGGCAATGGCGCAGGACGATCCACTGCCAGGGCAAGGCGTTCGGCGAGCCCCCACCGCCCGTTCGTGACCGAGATCGTGCAGGCCAACAAGGTCACGACCACACCTACAGCACCAAGCTCGGCGTCCCGGCCAGAAGCCCGAGTCCGGCGCCAAGCCCGCTGCTGCGGAGGTCGAGGCCGAGGCGCTCTCCGGCCACGTGCCGCAACTCGCGTCGACGTGATTGCCGGGAGGCGCTGGTGTGCGGCGCGGATTGCGCGGTGGGGGCGCGGGGCGCCGGGCGATGCGCGGTGGCTGCCCAGCAACCTTTGCATGCGGTCGCAGCGAACGCGGCTGATGCGTTGGCAGGTCTGTGCTGCGCGGTGTGCGCGCTCGGCCCGGCGCCTGCGACAAAGACACTTCGACCATTGCCGCCTCGTCCGTCGAACGGGCATCTCGACGTCTGCTCCGACCACCCTTTCCCAAACCCCGCCCCTGCCCGGCTCCATCGACTCACGCTGGCCAACGGCGACCGTGCCGTCAACGCGGAGCGCTTCCAGTCCATCGTGGTGCTGCCCAAGCCCATCCTGTCCTTCGGCGTGCCCGCCAGCGCCGCCGGCGGCTTCCCCCAGGACCCCGTCAAGTTCACCCGCCCGAGGCCCCCGATCGTGGTGCTGCCCAGGGTGAGAGCGCGGGCGCCCGCGCTTGCCGGGGTGCGGGGCTCTCAGGGGTGTGGGCAGTGCGGCTGCTCGCCGGGCTCCCAGCTGCAGGGCCGCAAAAGCCGCCGTGCAGCTGGCCTGCCGCGATGCAATGTCAATTTTGGGTGCCCCATCGGCTGCCAGCTGAGGTTTGGACCGAGATGCATTGGCCGAATTGGCAGGGCATCAGGCGGTCGTGTCGCTGCAATACGTCCGGGTATCTCATTTTTGTTGGTTCCAAAATCTGACATCGCTGCGGCCTGCAGGCTCCACCAACGTGCAGCTGAAACATAGCAAACACACTAATCCCAACAGAGACCCTCTACCTACGCCGCCGCCGCCCCCCCCCAAAACAGCCCCCGCGGAGTTCATCCCCCCGAACATCAACGTGAAGTCCGCCAATAACTCGAACCCGCATCCGCGGCATCGTCGTCCCCATCCTGCCCGTCAACCCGTCACCTGGATCCCCCCGGCTCCGTCAGCCCAACGCCGGCGGCCTCAACATCGCCCGCAAGTACGCCGTCATCGACGCCAGCCGCCTCGGGCCCCGCACTCGCCGAGGTCAACCGCCCTCCCCGCAGGGCGTCGGGGACTTCTACCCGCGGGAGCCGGTCGAGCGACAAGCCCGCGGGCCAGGCCGTGATCGACCGATCCCGTTCGGCACCTGCGACTCGACCTGTCACCCTGCACACCTGCACATCCGGTGCCCACCCCGAGAAGGCATCGCCGACCCCGGCCACATCGCGTGTCCACCTGTCGGGTGCGCAGACCGGCTCTTTGGACGAGCCAACATCGCCAACCGCCCGAGCGCAACAAGATCACCATCATGCGCCTCAGCCTGACGGTCATTATCCTGGGTTCGGTGATTCTGTACCTGATCTTCCAGCCCGCTTTCTTTGACCTCCTCAGTCTGCGGGAGCGGCTGGTGCTGATGTACTCCGTCTTCTTCCGATGGCTTTTCCAAAGTGTTCCTTATTGCGTTTTCGTTGAAGCCGTTTGCTGAGGCCACTCTCGAGTGCCTGGCAGCAACCTGTTCCATGGTGTCCTGTGCAGAGTCAATATCAAGCAGTATAGGGCGCACTCCTACTTGCGGCACCCTTCCAGCCGGCTTTTGGCCTTTCGGGAGCCACTATGGCGCCATACTCTCCGGCTCCTCTCGGGCTTCACCAAGTAGCACCTTTTAACGCCGCACGCCAGTGCGCAGGCTCCAACGGATTG
>NNCB01000320.1:0-19730 GCA_002317545.1 Scenedesmus quadricauda | reverse complement strand
CCGCCTGCAGAACGTGGCCGTCCGCAAGGTCAAGGTGCTCAACGTGCCCAATTGACCTGACCAAGCTCATGGAGGTGCACGGGGACTCAGGCCGAGGAGGTCGGCGCGCGCGTGGAGCGGCCCGCGGCGGCAGCGCCGGCGGAGGGCGAGGCCGCGGCGACGCCCGCGAGTGAGCGCGTGCGGGGGGGTGCGGCGCGGCGGGCCGCCGCGCCGCGCGGCGCTGGGGGCGCGCGCGCTCGCGCCTGCAGCGTGTGCTTGGAGCTTTCTATCGCCTGTGTAATCAGCTCGCTACATGTCGGTGCACGACGGCTGGGGGCCGTTCAGCGGGTCGTAACCTTTGGCTTGTCAGGCGCTGGCCGGGAGCTCCCCACAGCCTCGAGGATGGTGCGGTAGGGGCCTCACGCGCATCCGCGCTAAAGCACCATGAATGAACCAGCGTTCACGGGACAAAGGTTGCATGGCGGTGTTGGACAGTCAGCAGCGCTGAGGTACCGCCAGTTTGGTACCGGAGCAGGAATGAATTGGCCGAGCCCCCTGACTTGCAGTCGACGAGGCCGACGTGGAGCTTGGTGTTGCGAGCCCGCCGTGGAACGGATGATGATGTCCGAATCGGCGCGGCTCGAAACCGGCATGCTGTAACGCAGCGTAAACCGCTTACTGTTCGGTTCTGCTACGTGGCTCACATTTTCATGTGGACCATCGTCGAGTTTGACCCCTGTTCGCTGGGCTGACTGTCGCTTAGCGTCACATGGCGGACTTTTGTCAGTCGGTGTTCTCTACTCGTTGCAGTCGGCCACCAATCGTCGACACACGATGCGTCGACCGGTGCGCCGAGTGGGTGAACGGGTCGGTTGACGATGATCATGACCAATAGCTCTATCCACCGGGGTGCTCCTCCGGGAGACGCGGCGCAGCGGGCGCATTGGGCTGCTCGGGCCACCTCATTCAATCCATGCAGTGATGACGCCGCCGCTGTTCGCTGCCAGCTCTTAGGTTGTGAGGCTGCTTCGATAAATGGGCGCCTCGCGATATTTGACGACGGTCCGCCGCGCGATGTCGTGACCCTCGGCCGACAGTTTCTGTGCGATGGTCTCGTCGGACAGGATCGCCTTCGCATCCTCGCCCTCGATCATCGCCTTGATCCGGCTCTTCACCGCCGTCGGCCGCGCCGCACCTTGCCCCCGCAGCCGCGGGCTGATGGCGTTCTGCGTCCTGTGCGCGGCCGCCGCAGGCGCGGCCGCCGCGACACTTCGCCGAGACGCGGCGACGTGGGCCAACGCGCCGCGCCGCGCGCTCTGCGCCAAGAGCGCCGCGGCGACCGACGCCGCCAACTCGATATCGGCCATATAGCCATAGGCACCCTCGGCCTGTGGGTACGGCCGGGGGGAAGGGCGGCTCGAAGCGTGCGCGCCCTGTTGAGCCATTGAGCGGCCTGCTACGGGTTGCGAGCGGGTGTGGCGCGCGCGAGCCGCACCCCCGCACAACGCAATAGTCAGAGACCCTCACGCATCACCCTACGCCTGGTTCCGTCCTCCAGGTTGGCGGCCGCCACCATCCAGCCCTGGATCTACGCTAGCTACCCTGCCTACAGTTACAGCACCGTTGAGCACCCCCGCTCGCGGTTTTAAGGCGCGCATTCTTGGAGTGGGGGATGTCGCCGTCGACCGCAGGGGTCCCGGCGCAAATCAATATGCCCGAACTTACAACGATTACTTCACTTCTGCCATGACCTAATAAAAGCATGTTATTGTCGCGCACGCCTTTTGAAAATCACACTCGTCACACGCACATTGCACGCACTACGATAGCGTCGACTCACTCTCACTTCGTCGCTACTCACACACCCGCACCACTACACATCGTTTCCGGCAGCTTACTACGCCCTCGACCGGTGGCTGCAAAACTACCCCTACCGCATCGACATCAGCGGCTGGACGTTTGCGTTGGCGGCGACCCTGGCCATTCTGATTGCCTCTTGTAACGTCATTGCTCAGTCGGTCGGTGGTGCTCTGCTGCGCTGGACCTCGAGGGCGCGGCGGCGCCTGCGACGAAGCGGCGGCCAGAGGCCAGTCCTGGCCGCCGCACTGCGCCCTCACAGCTCGTGACCATCGCCCCCGCTGCCGCACGTGCCGCCGCAGCCCCGCTGGTCGCCCGCGTCGGGCAACGGGGCACGCGCAAACCGCAGCGCCGCGCCGGCATGTCGGCAGCTTCGCGCACCTGCAATGCCGTGGCCGGGGGTACCGCCGATCAAGGGTCTGGGGGCGTGAATGGTCGGTCACATGAACGCAAGGCGAGAACCAAGGACAGGACAAGATGTTTCCAGGTCATAGGTACCAGGCGCGCGGACGCCTTTTATGGTAACCATGCATTGAGTGGACGTCGGCGGCTGGCAGGATAGATTCTATCCATTCTGTACGCTGACGGCATCGCATCGAATGTCATGAGCCCTAGATGATGTCTATGGAGGCATGAAGCACGGCCTGTTCGTGCCGTACGCTGTCGCCTTTTCGAGGCTGTGGATCAAGGGGTTTGGCGATCTTTGCCAATGCGGCTTCTTCCTGGGGTATCAGGGTCACACGTCTGCTTTCCTGGGAGGTTTGGGGTCTTGGTACCTGGGGTATTAACCACACCATGGGCTGGGGCTGGGATATTACCAACATACTGCTTGTGGGTGGAATGTACATGGCACCTTTGCCGGCCTGCCACAGTATTGGAATTGATGCTTACGCGCCAATCCCAGTGTGCCTGACACTTTTTGAACGAGTCGGCGTTGCGGCTCGAAAGATCCAGGATATTCTGGTGCTTAGTTACAGGATGTCCCGTCTGAAAGAGGGTGCGTTGGTTTTCTAGCCAGGAGAGGATGATATTTGCAGCCCTGATTCTTCAGTTGCACCCGCCTGTCCTGCCGGCCCGTATGGGTGATGATGACGCCGTCGGCATTGCGGTTGTGCAGGATGCCGATGGTATCGGTGGTACTGCCGGGGTCAGATTGGCAACAGCCTGACAGCGCAAGGGCCCCTGGCCGCAACAGAGGATTACTCTAAGTCAAATTTGGTCTGTAGATCGCAAATCGACTATGCATGCGCGCGGCCCCATCATGGTCGTGCTGCCGCCGTGCGAACCAGCAGATGTGAACAGTCGGATGAAAGTGCGAGCACTGCAGGACGGCATGATGGTGGTCCCGCAGGCCCTTGGACATGGCGTTCACTGCCCATCAAGGAATACAATTGTAAATTAGAACACAACAAAAAAGAAAAAAAGCGAGGGAGCGCAGCAGCCCCATGTACAAGACAGGGGGCGCTGAGTCGGTATCAGAGCCATTGCAGAACGCTCCTGCATCAGTTTGTTGGGCAGCCTGAAAGCTGCACTGCTGCGCCTCGCTGCCGGGCGGCAAGATGCCCGTCAGCCGTGTTTGCGCGCCAAGGTTTTTTGGTCACAAGTTGCTCAACAGACTCCTACAGTCCTGTTTCGTCCCGATGTGCGTGCCCAAAGCTGGCCCGCCTCTGCTTTGACAACGTACTTGGTTTTCTTCGTTGCTTGATCGCCGTTGCGTTGAGTTGTCGAAGCGACAGACAGTTGGTTGATTTCGCCAACTCTGCTTCTGGTATCAGTATCGGGGTGCCCGGGGCGTGCTGGCACCGAGCTGAGACAGGTCCTGTGCTGGGTAAGGAAACAGCTTTGAACGGTCCGCTGATGTCAAGGTGATGCGGCGTCGCCGAGCCTAAAAGTGCCAGCGCCTGCTGCATGCGGCCGCGGTTGGCACCAAGCGTAACATTGCTCTGTGCGTACAGCCACTGATTCATTCAGTCCATGCGGGGCGCTGATCATTAGTCACAGGCACCCTGAGAGCATGGCGCGACTCACAGCTGTTCGCGGGGCGTGCGGGCTTATGCCATGCGCGTGCGCCTGCGGCGCGAACGATCGGGACCCTGAGCTCCTCATGGACCGTTGTTGCTGCCAATCATGGCCTTCAACGCGCGCCGCGGGCCCCAGCCGTGAGCGTGTTCAGGTGCGCCATGCTCGGCCAAGGGCTTCGGCGAGGTGCGATACATGGCGCGGTCGACAGGCCATGAGGTTCGCCGTCCTCGTTCGAATAGGCGTAGGTTACGGCTTCGATCCCGGCGAGGCGCATCGCCGCCATGCACATCGGACAGGGGTGACGGATGCAGGAACACACCGGTGCGGCAGCCGCGCAGGTCTGGGCAATAATCCCGAAGAAGAATACATATTTTATCGCATTGTTGCGCAGGGGGATGCTGTAGGACGCAGCCCCAAGGGTTTGTGTCAGCGTTAAGCGGCTCAAGTAGAGTTAGGAAAGCCTAATTGTAAGCGGAAGAATACGGAGAATAATGCACCGATTACCGCCCAGATAATACCCGTAACCACGGTATGCTTAAAATTTGATGGGTCCTGGCTGAAGATGCATTGGTGCGGTCAATGAAACAGTCAGCGGGTGAGCCTGTGGAGCCATCAGTTTTGGCGTGTGCATCGTGTGTATGCGCGGTAGCAATACAGCTGTGCGCGGCGCAGGTCGGCCGAAAGCGAGCGGTCGTGATCGTCGGCAGACTGCCAGCGCACCCGCGCGCCGTCGGGCACCTTGATCAGGTTTGCGCCGAAATAGGCGATGTCGACGATGAAGAAGACCGCGAGGATCGGCAGCGCCTTCCACGCCGGCCATTTCCACAGGGTGAAGAGCACGACGCTGAGCAGACAGGTGTCGATGAACATCGCGCCCGTCACCGCGATGCCATAGGCCGCGGCATGCAGCGTGCGCGGTCCTCGAGCGCGGCAGGGCAGGCAGCCGGTGGTATCCTGGCCAGCACGCTTGGTGCTCTCAGCTGGCGCCTGTGCCGCTCGCCGGCCCCACCATCGCGTCGAATAAACAGTGCTCCATCATGCGCCGTGCGGAGCGCCGGCAGCGGATGTCCCAGGCCGATGCGGCGCTGTAATTGGGGCCCAACCCCATGGACCTGAAGCGCGGCATCGACCTCGCGGTGAACAGGTCGTCGAAACGATCAAGGCCCAGTCGAAGCCGGTTGCCGGTACCTCGGACAGCGAGCGTCTTTCGGCAACGGCGCGCAAGGAAGCGGCGACAAGATCGCCGAAGCGATGGAAAAGGTCGGCCAAGGAAGGCGTGATCACCGTCGAGGAAGCCAAGGGTCTCGATTTGAGAACTCGACGCTCAATGCGAATGTATATTCGACCGTGCGGCGGTGCACAGGAAAAGGGGGTTCGGCGCGGTACGACACCGCAAGGCGGCTGCTGTCCGCTGCACGAAGTGCCTTGTTGCGCGCTGAGGCGCCGGTTTGCGCGGGGCAGCCATCGCGGGCAGCCGCGCTGCAATTCAGTTCAGGGCAGGCAGGATATTGCCAAAGCCGCCGCAGACGGGGGACGGGCAGCGCCGCATGCCGGCGTGGCAGCTCAGAACGAGCCAGGGAGGCCTGCGCCGGCGTCGGCCGCGGACGCTCGCTGCGGCCCCCCTGTCGCGGAAGATCGCACGCCGCAGGTCGCCACCGCGGCCTTGCTCGGCGGCAGCGGCCCCAGCAGGCCGATGTCCCTCCGCGCGCCTGCGCCAGCCGCGCCGCGGCGAGGGCGCTGCTGGCGCTGCTGCCCGGCTGCGCACGTCGCTGATGGCGCTGCTGCTGCCGTCGCCGCTGGCGCTGGTGCTGAAGCCGCCGCCACCCCCTCCGCCGATGCTGGCGCCGGCCCCACTCCCGCTCCCGCTGGCACTGCTCGCGCGCACGGCCCACAAGCCGCGCCGCCGGCTGCTGCCGAGGCTGCTCACGCTGCCGCACCGCCCGCCCGCGCGCGCCCGCCGCGCGTCCGCCGCGCACGCCGCCGCGACCTCCGCCTGCGTCGCCGCGCCGCGCAGCCACGGGTGGCCCAGCAGCTCCGCGGCCGACGCGCGGCGCGCGGGGCAGCGCTCCAGGCAGCGGGCCAGGAAGTCGCGCGCGGCAAAGCTGGCGGGGGCCCCCACAGGCAGCGGGACGCCCCCGCTGCGGTTGACCACGTCAGCCAGCTCCTCCAGCTCCCACGCGCTGTCCCCGACAAACACGTCGCGCCCCGCGATGACAAAGTGACCACGGTGCCGAGTCCCCACACGTCCAGCGCCGGCGCGAGCGTCGCGCGCAGCGACGGCACGCCGCGCCCGTCCGCGCCGCTCCGCGCGCAGCCGCCGCCGCAGCCGCACTCGCCGCCGGGGCGCCGCGTGAGGTGGTCGAGGCTCTCGGGCGGCATAAACAGCGGCGTGCCGGCGACGCCGACGGCGCGGCCGAGCTCCTTGTCAGTCAACACGGCGGCCTCCTCCAGGCTGACCGCCTCCCCCCAGTCGAACAGCTGCAGCCGCTGGTCAAGCAGCACCCCGAGGTTGTCCGGCTTGATGTCGCGATGCACGATGCCGCGCGCGTGCAGGTACGCGAGCGCGGCCGCGAGCTGGTGCGCGGTGTGGCGCGCGGCGTCCTCGTCGTACGCGTCGGCGCGCGTCAGGCGGTGGTCGCGCAGCGGGACGCCGGCCCAGGCCATGAAGATGCTGATGCGGGCGCCCTCGTCGGCTATGAACTCGAGGACACGAGCCGCTCGTGGCGGGGACGAGGTCGAACAGGCGGGTGACCGCGCCGACGACCTTTTCGGGGGAAAAGGCAGATTGAATTTCGCGGGCACGATCGAGGGGCTGAGCGGCGCCGGAAGCTCGGCGGGAGTCAGGCTCATAGCGTCATCCGATGGCCGTGAGGTAGCGACAGCCGAGGGCCGTCACTTCATCCGTTCGACCTGTTCGAAATCGAGCTCGACCGGAGTCGCGCGACCGTATCGCCAGCGCACCTTGCCGCGCGCCTCCTTCTGCCGGAGCCGGCGTTCATGCCGATGTAGCCGCCCAGGGTGGCGAAGGCGTTGATGCTGCGGTCGCGCATCATGGAACGTGTCAGCGCTGGCGCGGCTGGCGCTGACCGCCCCAGCCGGTTGCCGCACGACTGCAGCCAGGCCGTCGATCGCGGGTCTCCGCAGCTAGGAGTTCGTAGCGGACATGCCGTAGGAGCTGCGAGCGACTCCCCTGTTCCCCATTAGGGCTTCCGAGGCTCAGCATGCTGCAAGTGGAGAGTGCGTGGCTCCCGGAGGTGGCGGGATGGGTGCATCATCGCACTCGACGCGCCATGCGACTTGGCGCTCTCCTCGCTGGCCGACTACTCCCTGCTCGTTCAGGATCAACGTCGCCTCACGGTGCGGTGCCGGCCTCTTCCCAAAAGCTGGGAGAGCCCGGTCAGTGGGCTCCCAGCATGCCCGGCCGTCCACTCAGTCCTCGCTCAGTACTCTGTGATAACGTGATAGTTCCCAAATTTGTGCTGCTATGCCGTCGATCGAGCGCGTCAGCCGCAGCCTGCGCCCAGTACAACCCCGAACGCGGCGACGACAAATGGATCCAGGCCGCGATGACGATCGAGGGCAAGATCGGCAGCTGGGACCTGACCGCGACCGGCGGCCATCTGCGCCGCAAGACCGAGACCGAAAGCGACTATTCGGACTATGCCTATTTCTATGACGCGCTCTATGGCTATGGCGCCTATTTCACCGACAACAATGGCGACCCGGTCAATCCGAACCAATATATCCAGGGCGTCGACCGCTGCTTTTTGCGTCTTCCGCTAGAAGTCCCCTGAGCGGTCTCGGACCCACCCCAACACGGCCTCCCCACGCCGAGCAGATGTCCTGCCCGAACATTGGGACCGCAGGTGTCCGCCGACGCTCAGAGCCGGATCCAACGCTGGGGCCCGCCTAGTTCATCAGCCGGAATTGGTATCTGCGCCCAGGTTGCACCAGGCGCCGATAACGGCATTGCCCAGGAAACCGTCATGGCCTTTGTTGGCATAATCAAAGAAGACAGTATTGCTGATTTCACCGCCTACTTTAGAACCATGCCCGATGGTGGTGGCGCCGTAGATTTTAGCCCCCATCTTGATCGCGCCGTGCTTGCCCAGGTACTGAGGTGGGGAGGGCGCCGGGGCGCGGCGGCGTGGACGGGTGAGGGGCCGATGCGGGAGGCGGCGGAGGTCACTGGAGCTTGCAAAAGACGGTGACGGGGCTTTGGGATCGAGACAGCCGGAATTCGACGCAGGTAAGAAATTCACCGGGACGCGCACGCCACCAGGGCAATCGGGCAGGGGCCAAGGGCGCCGCAGCGCGTGCGTGTAGGGAAGCACCCGTGCGCGCCTGCGTCAACCCAGAGCAGCGCCTCGTCCAGGCTCTGCTTCCTCGGCCGCTCGCGAAGCTGCCGAGCACGCTTAGACACGCCAGATCGCGCCCCCTCACCTCCTCGGTGATCTTGCCGTCGGTCGCGGCAGGCGGTTGCCCGACCTTGGCGACCCGCGCTTCAGCTCCAGACCGCACAGCGCGCCTCTGCTTGAGTTTGTACGCCATCTGCTCGGGCTCGGATTTCGCCGCGACCGAGGCGTTGGGCACCGACACGGTGCCGAGCGGCGAGGTTTCGGTCATGAGGGGAAGGGCGTTGGGGCGCGGTGTAGATGCGTGGGAGGAGGGGTCGCGAGTCGCGGACTTCCTGGCTGATCTTCATCGAGCAGAATTTCGGCCCGCACATGCTGCAGAAATGCGCCGACTTGGCGCCCTCTGCCGGCAACGTCTGGTCGTGGTACTGCTCGGCGGTGTCGGGGTCGAGCGACAGGTTGAACTGGTCGCGCCAGCGGAATTCCCAACTGCTATTGCACGGGCCCGTGGCCATATTCAGCGTATAGTTCCAACAGCCTCTCCGGGCTGACCGCCTTCCCGCTGCGCAATCGGCAGCGCAGCCGCTCCGCCAGCGCCGCGCACCCGCACAAAAACGGCGTTGCCGATCTGGCGCAGGCGCAGCAGCTGCAGGATCTTCTTGGTCTGCGCGCAGCAGCGGCGGCGCGGAACGCACAGCAGGAGCAAGTAGCTGCAGCTGGTGTGTGCTCCAGGGCACCCGACCAGAATCGGCCTTCCGTGGTGAAACCTGCCGCCTTGCAGGGCCACAGCTGCCGACCATGCGCTCGCGCGCCACCCGCCGCCCTGTGCGCTGCAGCTGCTGAGCTCGTTGCGCCTGGCGGGAGGGTGATCAGGCGTAACGCATCCGCCCCTGCCCGCCGCTGCATCGTGTTTGATATGCGTGGCGCCGCGCCGCCCTCCTCTGGGGTGGTCATGTAGAGGCCCCGATGCGGCACGCGCCGCTGGCCTCGCTCATTCCTGCGGCGGCGTGGCCGCCTTGGCCTCGCGTTCGGCGCGTTTCTTCGCGTCCTTTTCGTCCTGCTTCTTTTTCTTGGCGAGTTCGCGCGGGCGCTTGTCAAAGGATGGGTGGCCAGGCGTGGTGACGTGGAGGCCTGCACGGTGCGAGGCGTGCGTGCGCACTTGCGCTTGCACGGAGGGCCACGGGCGCGGCGGCTTGGAGCGGCTGTCAACGAGTGTAGGTGGCTGTTGGGCCGCCCGGCGAAGTCTCAAAATGAAGCCTGAGGGGGATCGAAAGGCGCCAGGGACCAGCTCGCACCTTTCGCCTTTCGGCTTCACGCCGCGCCATCGTAGGAATGCCGCGACGGTCCAAGAATGACACAATTTCGAAAGCGCGGCAGTTACAAGGGGTCACACGCTGTGATGTTGCCGTTTGATAACCAATCGTTAACCTGTTTTCGCGCATTTCCTTGCAGATTGGCGAGACGCACTTCTTCTGATATGAACCAAGGCTACTCGTGTCCGTACCTTCGTGCGAGTATCCAGGGTGGCCGCGGCCTTTGCGTCGCCCACAGCCGCCCGGCTTCCTTCAATTTGCCGATCAGTTCGGGGATCAGCGTCTTGTGGCCTGCGGCAAGGCTCGATGCGCCGACGACATCGACACCGCTTTCGAGGGCGAGCACGACGGTTTCATCGGGGGTCTGGAACAGCGGACCCGAGACGACGTCGAAGCCCATGTCGCCGAACGCAAGAGCGGCAATGACGTTGGCGCCGCGGTCGGCGCATCGTCCTGCCCCATCTTGGCGACGAGCACGCGGCCGCGATGTCGATTGCTGGATCATGCGCGATTCCCATTCGCGGCCGTTCACGGATGTCGCAACCCTGCGGCGCTTCAAGGCCTATCGCGAAGGCTGTCTGTTTGCAGCAGACGGGATGGGTGTGCTGGCCCGCAGCCGTCATGCTTGATGGGTGATCTGCACTCTTCATACTTGTCCAGGATAGTGGCAACCTCCTTGCAACTGGTTGAGTTCGGCAGCGGTGTAAACGGCTGCGCGATGCGATTGGCAGCTGCAACGCAAGGTTGAAAGAACCTTGCGTGGGACCTCTTACAGCACTGCGGCGAGAGGCTGGGCAAAATCAAGCACCCATAGCATGATCAGGAAATCGGTGCGCAATCGCGCTCGTGTTGCTGGCAAGTGCCTTGCGCCCAGGGGCGGGTAGTTCGGCGGCCAACCACCCCATGCATTACAGGTCGTCTTGCTTCGGGTAAGGCATAAGTACCCTCCTGCTCGATCGGGTTCTGGGTAGCCATCACCAGGAAAGGATCTTCCAGCTTATAAGTTTTATCACCAATAGTGATTTGTTTTTCCTGCATGGCTTCTAAAAGAGCAGACTGCACTTTGGCCGGGGCACGGTTGATCTCATCCGCCAGTACAAAATTGGCAAACATGCGCCAGGGTGGGATTCGGAGGCACATTCAGAGTTGTGCACCAAAGCGCCCTCACTTACCATGGCAGCGCTTGTCAGCCGCACTTCGATTTTGTTCTGCCTGCGCCGCAGGCCGCTTGGCCTGCCAAGCCCCTTGCGTCTGGCGCGCGCTTGGCGACCTGGCCCGCGCTGCCATCCGGCTTGTTTACAGCTTGGCGGCTTGAAGTTGCCCCTGCCCCTGCCCCGCAGCCCCGCGACTCGGAACTGCCCAACGCCCAGCAGCCCCGCCCCGCCTGCGCCGCCGCCGCCAGAGCCCAAGCCCGTCGCGGCGCAGCAGGCGCTTTGCCGCCGCCGCCGCCACTGCCGCCGCCGCCGCCAGTGGGGCCAGAGTGGTAGTAAGCAGGGGAAGTGACATGACGAAATGAAGCGCCGGCCCTTGCTGGGCCAATCCGAGGTCTGTCGGCGGCTGCCAGCGTTGGCGGCACTGCGACGCGGTCGTGCGTTGCATGATTCAGTGGTTGGCTTTGTCCTGCCAATCGACCGTGACCTCGGCGGGGCGCGTCACATCGGCATATTGTTCGGGGACCGACAGGCAGCCTTCCTGATAAACGCTATGCTCCTCGCTCTCGTCGGAAAAGACGGGATTGATGAAGACGCGCGGGCTCGATCACCTTCGCCGCTCGGGGTCTTCGGATCGGCTTCCTGCAGGCGATCGCCCCGATGCGCCCTTCGGCACCCCGACTTGCCGCTGCCAGCAGCCTTGGCATGCTAGCCGCCTCCCTGCATCCTCGCCGTCGGGCGCTGCTGCCGCCACCCCGGTGCCGTCCCCGGTTCCAGGCATTGGTGCGCCTTGGCACCCTTGCCAGACCGCTTGCGCACGACTGGGCCGGTGCCGAGCCTGGCGCGACCCTGCTGTCGCCGCCCGATCGTGCGGCAGGCCCAGCGCCCGTCACGCTGGCGCCACCGCCACAGTGCCGACTGCGCAGCTGCTCCTCAATGCTAGCACCTCCCGCGCCGCACCTCGACAGCTCCAGGCGTTGACATACCATTGCTCGCCCCATTCGAACTCGCCGCCCAGGATGCG
Organism: Scenedesmus quadricauda; assembly: GCA_002317545.1. Taxonomy (NCBI): domain Eukaryota; kingdom Viridiplantae; phylum Chlorophyta; class Chlorophyceae; order Sphaeropleales; family Scenedesmaceae; genus Scenedesmus; species Scenedesmus quadricauda. The sequence goes on along the minus strand of NNCB01000320.1, from coordinate 8,029 downwards.
CGGCCCAGCCCCGAAAGATGCGGGTCGCCGCTACCGACAGTCCGACCGCAACACTGCCGACAATACGCACCGCCAAGCGCCGGAGGGCAGCATCAACAAAAGACCGAGCAGCCGATCACCGTCCGCTGGCTGCGGCAATAGGGGCACGGCCAGAACCTCGCCGCCAGCCCCGCCGCGGCGTCCCTGCACAGCGTCATGTGGTTAATGGGCCCAGCCGTTGATGACCTGCTTGAGCAGCCCGTAGAACAATTGCAGGAAACCTTTCGTCAAGCCATTCGGGAGCAACGCGAAAAGCTGGCCCACAGCTCCGTTGCTTACGCGGAGGCCCGTCGCCTGAAAGAACACTCTGACGAGCGGCGTTTGCAACCCATTTACGTCCGCCAGCTCTCTTGCGCCACCGCCCCTCTTGCTGCCACCGCCCCTCCTCTTGCCGTCCTTCGTCCTCTTCTTCGTCTTCCGCATCCTTTGATTATTTCGCTTCCTCTTCCTCGCCGCTGCTACAACGATCACGATCTCTCCTTTGGGCGGGTGCGCGTAGTGCTGGATGATGTTCGCAGTCGGCACGCCTTTTCGTTTCGGCAAACAGTTTACTGATCTCCCGGCTAACGCTGGCCTGCTTCAGTGCCCAACAATGCAGCTCTTCCAGGCATTCTACCAGCTTGACGCACCTCTGCTGAATATCCGATTCCGATGCAGCACCTTTCTTGCTGCGCATCGGGCGTTGACCAGTCGACCATCGCGGCCATCTCAAGCTGCCGTCGATCCTCGCTGTCGACCTTTCATGCTCTTTCGGGCCGGGCGGCGGCTTCTCACACCGTCGCGAGGCCATGGAGGAGAAAATCAGCGCATCTACAGAGACTTGGAGGGCGCGAGTCAAGCTTCATATGCTGTGATGCGTGCTGCCGGCCTGTCTGACGCGTGTTCCATCGCTCACATTGCGGAGTGCGGCCTACTGGTCCTCTTGCCACCTAAGAAGGGGCGTGGGCCGGCGGAAGCATGCATGTTGTTGAGTTTGAGCGCTGCAATGCCATGTATCAGGCAGCATGCAGACCCGACCAGCACATCCAGGAGATGCATGCATGCTGGCATGCACGTCATGCGCCCAAGCGTCCCACATGCATGCATCTGCGTGCATGCGACCGTGTCCCAGCCCTAATGCTTGCGCTTCCTTGCTCACCGATGCATGCGACGTCCCCGCTGCTGCATCCCCCCCGCGCGGCGCCGCCGCTGCCTCTTCATCGCTCTCGCAGCACTCCGTCCGTCCTGCAGCCTGACCCGCCTCGCCTTCGCCGCTCGCAGATATCCGCGGCGTTGTGGCCGCTGTAGCCGCAGCGTCGTTGGCGGGGCCTGGCAGGACTATCGCAGAGCCGTGCCCGCCAAAGACCACAGCGTCGAGGCGGTCGCCACCCTCAGGGGTTGTGGCAGGGACGTCCTGAACGAGCAGCGCCGCGGAGGGCTGCCGCTGCTGATCATCCGTCATCCTGCTGCGGCATCAGCTTGCCGCTGGGTGGCGAGGAGGCTTCCGCTGCTGCTGCTGCTGCTGTTGCTGCGGGCCTGACGGGTGCGCTCACGGCCCTTTGCCCCCGATGCCAGGCTGCGCAGCCTTGTCTGCCCTGATCCTCGGGCCTTCGTACCTTGGACCGCGGAAGAGCTTACCCAGGTTGGTCGAAATGCTGAGCGGGACTTCGGATAAGGTCCGTATCCGCTGCAGATCGTCGATCGATCGTGGAGGCCGCTGGCGGATCTCCTCGGTTCGTCAAATCCCTCTTTCGTAGGTGGCGAAACAACGACCCGTCGGTGGCTTTGAGCTTCCGTCGCTTCTCGAATCGGTTCGGGCGGAGCAAATTTGATGACACGTTTGCTTCGCCAACATTTTTGATTGTGGCCGCAAGTGCCGCCGCTGCCTCGACAGTCCGAGTCAGATACTGTAAGCGGGTTGGTCGTAGAGTCCAGGAAAGGCATCACTAATGCGTGACACAAGCAGGCAGGGAGCAGTCATGAGGTAAGCAAGCTCCATTCATCAGCAAAGACCCGAAAGGCAAGCATGGGTTATGCCAGCAGCAAGCTGCATGTGGCGCGTTTGTGATGGGTGCTCGGCAGCACGGCAGGCCTGCAGCAGCACCACTGTCATGGCTGACCAACAAGCATGCAGGAAGCCACAACACACCAGGGATTCTGTGCTGCAGATATATTCCAAGCTTCATTGCGGGGGTTGGTAACAGCGTACGGTCTGAATTCTGCCCACCATTGCTGTGATGTGTGTTCAAAGTGCCACAGGGCAGTCTGAACAACAACAAACAACAACATCCCCAGAGCGACACCATCGCTCGACACGCCGCAGAAGGTACCTAAGTAGAATAATGACCGGGTCGATGAAGCTCTCGAACTGCGCCGCCAACACCAAAAAGATAAGTACCAACGACAGCACTGTACCGCGAGCGATACTGCTGGCGCTTCGCATATAACACCGCATGCATGGAGCACGATGCCACGAGCTTCAAACTCATCCGCGAGTTCGGCTATGAGGATTTCAAAACGCGGCTGAGTTAACTCCGTTCGTCATCCTGACTCTCGCCGGGATGACAACTAAAGTTCAACGGCACCCATCTCCGCCAGCGCCGCGTGAATATCGCTGACCACCACCGATCCCTCACCCACCGACGACGGTCCATCTTTGCGCCTTGTACTCCGTGGCACATCGCCAGGTAGCAGCCGCTGGAAGCGGTACTTGCCATAGTTTGAGCGCAGGGCCGGGGCGTTAAGGGGGGGTTGCATGATGAGTGGCATGCGGGGATATTGCGCGCCTGGCAGCAGATATTTAGCGACGTCCCAGCCCTTGTTCTCGTCATGGATGCGGTTGGCCTTGGGCACCTTCACATTATCGAAAAAGGTTTCGCAGAAGGCGAATCACGCACGACAACAGCCCAGTCGATCGGCTAGCTCGATGTCAGCCGGAGGAATCATGATCCACCAGGATCCACAGTGTGACACCCGCGCCCTCGCCAGTCCCCACTGTCGCCGACAGCGCCCAGAACGCCAGCACCTTCTCGCGACCGCCTCCGGGGACTCCACGAAGCGCTTGACGTCCACAACCAGCAGGCTGACGGCCGCGGCGGGCGGGGTAGGCCCGCCATGGGGGCGCGCGGGAGGGGATGGCCGAGGTGGGGCGGGGATCAGCCGTTCGCGCACATAGCGTTGACGGTTCGGCACCGGCGTCGTAGATGTCGGCGTCCATGCCTGCGTTGGTCATCGTCTTCCCGTTCCTGTTCATTGTTCGCCATAGGTGTCGATCGCCGCGAAGATGCGCGTCAATTGCTCGCGTTCGTCGGCTCGACGGGCGCGCCAGACAATAGCAGGGCCCGCGCTTCGCCCCGCGCGCGCCTCGCGCATGCGCGACGCCGCCGCGCTCGCAGCCCCAGAGAACATCGGCGCCCCTATACTTCCCGATGGCAGGTGGCGCGCCCATCAGCGCGGCGGTCCGCGTACGCGCTACCTGGATATCGCTGTGAGCGTGGGTGCCGAAGCACCGCGGTGCTCAACGGCGGTCGGGGTACGGCGGGCAGCTCAGCACGCCGAAATGGATCTACCGCGTCAGCGCCGCCTATGCACGATGGCGGCTGGTACGACAAACTGACCGGTGGTGGGGTCGGGGTGCTGGGTGTCGGTGGTCATGCTCATTCTGGTTGGCGGGTCGATTGAGGTACGCGCGGCCAAGGCAGTGCAGAACCCGGCGAGGGGGCGAAATGACAGACGCCGACATCGCGGCGAGCTTTAACGGACGATGCATCACAATTCCCCTCATCCTGCGAAGGCGAACCAGAAACAAGCGCCCATTCTATCACAAAAGTAGATCATTCCCAAATTCAGGGCATAGGATCATATTCCCGATTAAATTCCGCAAGATATACTGTCGAGATGCAATAATATCCCGCTTATGTTTATTTTCTATCGCCCTCTTCAGTGATCGCTTTAGCTCGCCTCGCCATCGGTCTCGCCCACCCTGAGCAGGTCATGCCAGTTGTGGCCCCATTGTGGCCCGCCGCGCCGCCGCCTTGCTTCACCTTGACCTTCATCGGTGCAAGGTCGAGCTCGTCGTAAGAAGGCGGTCACGTCCTGCGGCTCCAGTTTATAGAAATCGAGCGCGGCGCGCACGCTGCGGCCGCTTTCGTTCATGAAGGTGCCGGGTTTGAGCAGAAGGATGCGCTGCGATCCGATCCGGCCTTCCTGGACCCAGCCCTGGAATTTCTTCGCGGGTGCCGGAAAGTCGTAGAAATCGGCAATGACTCGGCGGCCAAGCAAGCTGCGCGCTGCGACCGGCGCCTTCATGTCTGCCGAACGCCGAGCACGGCTGCACCGAACCTGCGCTCGTGTGGCGTGATCGCGCCGCAAGCTCTTCCTGCGTCACGACCTCGTTAGTGACGGTTTTCACGACGTCTGGCCCGGTGACGAACATATAGCTCGAATCCTTCACCATGAAGATGAAGTCGGTCATTGCGGGGCTGTAAACGCGCGCCGCCGGCGCACGGCACCATGATGAGGCTGACTGCGGCACCACGCCCGACGCCAGCACATCTCGGACACCACCTATCGGCGTGGGCAGCGAGGGCGGGGTCGCTGACTAAGCGGTGCTAGTCTCGCCAGGCAGGTGATGTTTTGCTTCACTTCAGGGGTGGCTGCCTTCTGCGCATCGCCATATGGCCTATATGCAGATCCACGAGCCTTTGAGCCCTAGCTGCTGCCCTGCAGCCACGTCAGACAACACCTCATCCGTAAACTTTCCTCGCGAGCGCATGAGGCGGCGGGCATCGCGCGGCCTTCGTCTGCTCGTCCTTGTGGAACGGCGCGGGCAAATCGATGGACGCGGTCAGCGCGACGCTGTTGCGGCCGATCCCGAAAGCAGGCGGCATGTCGTGCGTCAATGCCCAGGTCCACGAGGGGCAGCGCGGTCAGCGTTGCCGTTATCACGACGGATGCGCCACGCGTTGCCGTAGTGCCGAGCACAAAGCAGCACGAGGGCCGATACAGGCTATTTCGCTGTCCCCCCAGGCCTGGTCTACCTGCCTTGCGGATACGCCCCAGGCTGCCTGTGTGTGCTACTGCTCCACTCCACCTACACGGCATGCCTTGCTCCATCACACCACCCATCCGCCACTCTGTTGCCCCCCTTTTTTGGTCCGCCCACCGTGCCCCGGCATGCCCGCGATGCCGCAGAGGTCTGGGTGCAGCTTGAGGTAGGCGGCCAGGCTGGTGGTGCCACACTTCTGCAGGCCGCAGGAAGGGCGCGATGTGGGTGCGTTGAACACGGGTGCGGTGGGCGGGCGATGATGCGCGCGGGTGCAGCGCAGGCGTGATGGGGTGAATTTGAGGGGCCGCGTGCAGCAGGGGCCACGCCGGGGACGGACCGGGGCGTTGAATATACGGCTGTCGGCCGCGACGCAGATACGGCTGGGCTCGCAGCGGGGTTCAGAGCGGTGGCACATGGAAAGTGCTGACAATGCCGTCTCGCCTCTGGTATCCAGGTGGTGCCGATCTGCAGCTGTGCATCGTGCAAAGCCACCCTTCACACCCACCTCCACACACACAAACAGTTGCACACTGTCTGCCCGTGTCGTGGATTGCAAGCCGGCGGCCGCGCTCACCGGGATGCCAGCGATGTAGCAGTTTGGCAGGTGTGGCCGCATCGGCAGGGTCAGCAGGCGGCCCACCACCGTGATGCAGTGGGCCGCCTCAAACTGGAGGCGCAGCAGGGTGGAACCCAGCCAGCCCCACCGTGTGAATTCGGGCCGTCTTGACGGAGTAGTCGCGGATGGATGGGCCTCTTTTTTTGAAGGCAAAGCAGGTGCCTGTCAGCATGCGTGGGACAACGGCTGGGCGGCCGACCTCGAAAAGGACTGGGGCAGCTATTACGGGCAGCAGCATCTGCAGTTCGAACCGATGTTCGGGCACCAGTACAGCCATGTCTGGGTCGATTTCCGCGGCATTCGCGACGATTTCACCTGCCGGGAAGGGCAGGAAGACATTTCGAGAACAGCCGCCGCGCGAGCGCTGCGCCGGCCACATATGGCGCCGGCACAACCCGCCACATGCGCCGCCGAAACAGCACGCCAAGCAGCGGGTTCGCATCGCATCAGCATCGTCGTCGTGCACCCAGGCGTCGGCGGCCCCCAGCTCCAGCCGCCCGGAGGAGATCGTCGCGCCGGACAGCGCGGCCAGCACCGCCGGGTGCTCGTGGCTGAGGTGCAGCCGCGGAAGGGCCGCGCGTGCAGGCACAGGGGCGGGGGCCGGGACGGGGGCTGCTTCTGGACGCTCGGCGGGCTCGGCGGGCGCGTCCGCCGCTGCGGCGCGCGGCGGCCTAGGCGAGAACGGGAGCGCCTCGTCGGCGCGCTTGTGGCGGGCCGGGCGGTTGGGATGACGAGGCGGTCCGCCGGCCGCGGACGCGTCTGACGAGGCCGGTCGCGGCGCCGGTATGCTGTGCGTCTTTCATTTCCGGGACTGAAGATGTCGCTGCCCGCGTGGACCAAGACGGATGGTGGCAAGCAGGCCTGCTGGGTTTTCGGCCAGAAGCAGCGGGTGCCTTCGTGAGGCTCGAGGGGCTGCGCCGGCATCGCCGCTCATGCGTCGCGGTTGCGATGGAAGCTAGGCCAGAATGACGCCCGGCGCAGTTTGGCCGCTGTGGCCGAGGAGCTGCCACGGCACCGCGAACGAGGTGTTGGGTGGTCAGAAGCGCCAGGTATGGACCTCGTCTGGGCTAATGGTGCAGCGTGTGCCAGGCAGGGGCTTTGACCGGGCAATGGCCATTCCGAGTCGTGTTGCCGAGGGTGCGTTGGAACGCGGTCACCGAGACAGCTGGCGGCTGGAGCGTAGCCGCATAATTGGTCTAAGGTTGAATTTTAAGGTTTGCCTGTAGAGATAAAAAAACGGAGATCATAATTCTCGCTGTTTACATTAGCTGTGAAGCGTTCCAGCTGCGTGGAAATTTTGCGAACTACGCCGACAATTCTGCCTTTAGCTCGTTCACCAATTTTGAATTGCTCTCGCCGCGCTTGTGTCGCTGGGACAGTACAGCGCGCTTATGCCGGTACCGGTACCGATAACACGGCGGCATATTGGCGGTGCGCGACGATGAGCGCCACGTCGCCGCAATGGACGGCGCAGCAGATGCGCGCGCGATCGACTGCGTCTGTCGTCACTCTGCTGCTGGCGGCAACCCGCGCCAAGAGGCGTCGCCTGCGCGCACGAGACGAGTTCTACAATTCGTGAGCATCCGCGGCCCAGCGATGGCGGTGGCCATTGCGGCGGGCAGAACCCGGACAGCCTTGGGAGCATGCAGCTCAGTGCACATGGCCGCGCAGCAGGCCCGTGCGCTCGGCGGACTCTCCCTGACGACCCGCTGTCAGCCTCCGCTTCATGATATTGCATGCGTGCTTCACGCAGAGAGATGACTGGTGCATGCATCGGAAGGTGAATGCTGTTGACCAGTTTATCTGATAACAGCCAGATGTTCGCGTACTTCAATGTTTCTGAACCGGAACCTGAACTACATGCTGCATAAAGATGGTTGGTAGCCGGGTGTCACGACATCGGTGACTGCTCCCCTGGCTGACGGCAGCTGCCTGTGGTTTTCCTTGGAAGCCACAATGTGTGCGGCGACATGCACAGCCAGCGCTTGCCCGCGCGCAATGGACAACATGGTCTGTTCTGCCCCTCCGCCTATGCGGCAACACCATCTTGCGGGGTGGCCAGGCGACCGACCCGCTGCCACCGCCTATCCTGGTGATCAACCTCACGTCACCCTGCCAAACTACTGTGCACCTGCCCCACTGCTCCGCGGCTCACTGCTCACGTCCCTCTGAACCCCTTCCCGCTTGCCACGTGGGCGCATCGGCTGGCATCACCAGCTAGCCTAGCCTCTGCGTTGACCCCCGGCCCCAAACCTCCAGACCCCAGACCCCGTTGGTGTGCTTTTGAGGACGATCATCGGGCTGCGTTTCGGCGGGCAGCAGCCACGTCCGACGCTGTTGCAGGGATC
>NNCB01000319.1:0-19761 GCA_002317545.1 Scenedesmus quadricauda | reverse complement strand
TTTGGAGTGACGGTTTTTTCTTACCAGGGACCGGTCCGTGCCGGCCCACGATGAGCCCATCCCAACAGCACTCGCAGTTGTACATGCACCGGAAAGATACTCCTGCATTGCATTGGTCAGCCCCTTCTTTGCCCAGAGTGTTTACACCTACACGTTGCCGACCCTTCGTGCCACAATCGGCCCTGCCCCAGGCCGGCACCACGCACTACGTTGTGTGGACGGCTACTACCAGCCCAGGAGAGTACCCGTCGCAATACCTGCAACGACTGCCGCTACGGCAACGCCACCCTCATCACACCGAAAACGCCGTGGCCGATGTCCAGGCAGTTTCCGACGGGCTGCCGACGGCGGCTCCACGCTGCGCCCTGGGGACGGTGCAGCGTCGCCTGCCGCTGCAGCATCAGCCGGCAGGCGTCGGCGTCTGGCAGCCACACTTTCGGGGCCAACTTGCCAGAAGACCCTGTCTCTCAGGGCCGAGGCTCCTGCGCTGGGGGTGTCACTGCTGACGGCACTGGTGACGGCAGCACCCTTGCAACCAACAACGGCATCATCGACAGCAGCGGGGGCGAAGCGAGTCAGGCGTTCTCGGCAACCGGCAGGGGCGCGTGGGCCCAGCAGTGAGGGCCGGAGGGTGGCAGCGCAGGCAGCGCCCTCACGACGCAGGGCGCCAGCATGGCGTCGACACGCCGGCTGTATCTGCTGCGGACGCCCTGGACACCAGCCGCCTTGGGCGCGGCGCCGGCGCCGCCGCGGCATTCGCAATGAAACCGCCCGAATGACGAGCGGCTGCTCATGGGTTAGGGTAGCGCTGGATACGGTATCGCTTGGGGCCTTGGCGAAATGTGTACTCAATGCCATCTTTCAAAAACGAAGTTCATCCCCTGCTTTAGGTCTTCACCCACAACGTCATCGCTCCGTGGAGCTACCAGGACCACATCTTGCATGCGTGCATTCCCTTCTGAATACCTCAGGCACTTCTGCATCTTATAACTGTGTCCCTTCTGCTGTTCGTTCTTGACTGGCCGTCAGCATTTGTTCTTCGACCAATTCTGCAGGTGATCCCCCCGATGAACCCAGTTCATGGTCTTGAAGCATTTTCACTGCAGGAGTATGACTGGCCGGAAACCTCCATTTTACCACTGCCTGGTTTGTCATATACCGTAAATCTACTCCTTTACTCCCCCCAACAACATCATAAGCAACGTCCGAAATACCAACCCCACCTGGGGTCCGCCAGTCGCTGGCCGGTCAGCTGGCTGTGCCTCGGCGCGCTACCGCCCGATACTGGCTGTCGCTGGCGCCCTGTTGCTGCGGGAGCTGGGCCAGAGGCGCTGTGTCGCTTTCGTCGCTGACCTGGCGCTTCGTCGCGTGCCAGGAAGCGCACGTCGCTCGCGGCATAATCGCGCTGCGCTGCTGCTGCGCTCGGCGGCGCCGCAGCTCGCTCGACTGCTGCTGCTTCGAACTTCCCTGCCCAGAGCTTCTGGCCCGCAGTGTCGATTGGCAGTCCGTGGCGGTTGCATCTTGGCCTCAGCGAAGCCGATGGCGCAATTATTGCGGCGACACTGCTCCTGCAGCGCCAGAGCTGCTTTGCGCGCCCCGACGTCATAATGGGTTACTGTCTGCACCGCCGGCTGCTGGATGGAAGTGTCGACTGCCCATGAAATTGGTGGTCCGTGGCGCCTCTTGCAGTTGTCGCAGCTCGGGGCTGGCTAGCAGCAAATACAAGCGCTTCGTCGAACCCACCGGCGCGGGCGCGGTCGACCGGTCGGGAAATACCGTGCCGGGGACCGGGAACTGGACGGTAAACGGTCTGGTTCGGCTCGATCTGCCGATCGCGAATGAGGCTGCGCTTCTGTCGCCCCAGCTCGACTTCAACTACGTGCAGGGCTCCTTCTATTCGACTGGCAATGACGTGAAGGCGCCGCAGCTGAGCACGAAAAGCAAGACCGACGATTTCTTCAACCTCAATCTCCGGCTCTTGCTGGATGCAACGATGCCGACGAGAAATTCGGGGTCACCTTCTTCGTCCAGAACCTGCTCGATCAATTTCGTGTGCTGCGGCGAATCCGCTGTCCTGCCCCTGCCAGCAACCCGCCGTTGGGGAGCTTCGGCTGTCTGTCCTGGCAACACCCCTCGGCGGCCCCAGTCAGGGTTCGTTTGCCTGCCAGCCACGCCCAGAGCCGCCCTTCCGATGGGGCAATTGCCGCTCGTGATGCTGAAGGTCAGCTGCCGCATCCGCTGCCCCAAGCGCTCGGCTATCTCGCCGCTCCGCTGCGCCTGACCAGCTGTCGTTCCACACCGGCCGCTGCGCCAGTCGAGCTGTCGCCGCGGAGGCGGCCGATGCGGCGATGGCGGCAGATGGCGACGCGCCGCGACTTGGCGACGCCGCGAAGGGGCCTGACGCACCGCTGCTGCCCAGGCTCCACGACGTTTCTGACCAATTTTGCGGTGCTCAACACCGGGGTGAGCGGGATCAAGTCGAAAGGCGCCGACCGCATCGTCTATCACCAGCTGCGCGTCGAATGGACCGCGGGGCCAAAGGAAACCAACGGCGCATACGGCATCTATCCGGTCGAAAGCACCGATGTGCTGGTCGACAGCGTTTTCGTGCGGCGGCGCGTCGGATGCGGGTAGCTATGACGCCCTGGCGTCCGCGCGTCGCTCTTGAAGGAGACTGAGAACGCGGTGCGCTGCCCGAGTCGCTTTGGGAGAAAGCAGGGGGCCACGCGCCCGATTGCAGCCCCCGCGCCGCCTGCCGTCCGGCTTGCTGCTGAGGCTGCGGCTGCCGCTGCTCCACCAGCAGCCGCAGCTGCAGCTGGCTCCGCATCGCCCTCTCCGCCGCCAGCGCGCGCCGCGCGGCGCCGAGCTCGTCCTCAAGCTGAGCGATCAGCTCCGGGCCGGCGGCGGCGGCCGGCGGGGACGCGGCGCCATCGTCGCGCTCGCGTTGGCCGCTGGAGGGAGTCAGACGCGGCTGCGGGATCTCGTCAGCCGATCCGGATGTTGCCGCGTCGTGGTACCGCCGAGGTTTATGGCTGGACGCTGCGTGCGGCGCTGTCATCGTGCACCATTGCAGCGGGGGCGTCCGGGCAAGTGTGCTGCGGTCGGAGGCCGCAAGGAGGACAGACCTGGGCGAGGGCGATGCCTCCTCGCTGCCCTGCTGACGGGCTGCCGGGCGGCTCCCGGCCGCGGCGCTCGTGCCCAGCAGGTGTAACAGAAGCCCATAAGGCTGATTTCTCATCTGCTTCAGACAGATAGTTTTAAGCGTGCGGCTTAAAGGGCGTATCTTAGTGGGTGGCCGTAGTTTGTGTCCAGTATGCACTGAGGTCGTAAAAGCAGGTGGTACTCGAGGCACAATGGTCAACAGGGTCGAACGTAGGCTGAGCCGCCCGAAGCCATGCCGATAGCTCGTCATAAGCCCCTCTACCTGCCAATGATGTGAACAACGACTTGGCTATACTCAACCTCCGGCCGCAGTAGGCAAAGCCTGCGTTGCCGGGATCGTCCACGGCGTCGGCGTCGGCGCGCAGCGTCACGAAGACCGTGGTGAAGGTTGCCGCCAACAAGTCCTGCATGAGGTATTTCAGCGTGGCACTCCCTGCACGCAGCGCATTGGGGTCCAATAAGCTGGGAGATGATTGGCCTGAATGTTGTCCGCCCGTGTCACGCTGCCTTGGCGGCGAACATTCGTGTAGCAATGTTTGGGCGTGGGAAGGTATTATCAAGCGCGCATAGATGGGCGACAACAACGCCGTTTGACGCAATCAGCGCACCTGATCCCGGTCGTGAGTTGCTGCGCGGCGCTCGCGAGGCTCGCCGACACGACGAGGATCTGCGCACCCGAATTTTCGAGGATATAGTCGGTTTCGTCCTGTGTCAGCCGCGACGAGATGCAGACATAGCGCAGCCCCGCGCGCTGCGCCCCCCATGTGAGCCCGTAATAATGCGGGGTATTGTCCAGCATGAAGGCAACCACATCCTCATGCCCCAGCCCTGCGCGCCGTTTGGCCTGCAGCGCCACCGCCGGCGCCGCCACTGGCGCTGATGCCAACCATTGGCGACCCCGCTCCCGCCCGGCCGTCACCGACTGCCCTGCCGCCGTCCCCATCCGACGGCCCCCGCTGCTCCAACCAGAGCTCGGCACCGTGTGCGAGCGGCTGGAGTGGGCGATCGAAGTCGATCGCACGCGTCGCGCGGCTTCCGGCCGCCGGCGTCGATGATGGTCGAAGACGTCCTGCCGCCGTCGACGTCGATGGAGCGATGGGACGAAACACCCGCGCCTGGACGCCTCCGCAGACCTCCAACGGCGCCTTGTCGCGCAGCGCGAGCGAAATCGTCGGCATGCCAAGTGGGGCAAGTAGAGCAAGTTGGCCTGCTTCGACAAACAAACATGCACCAGCGGTTTGCAAGCCCCCACGCAAAATCAAGGCCAAACATTCAAGTGATTGCAGTCACAGCATCAGACAGCTTGGCCCATGCGCTTACTTGGAGGGTTGAACGGCTGCAGGAGGTCAATATGTTGTTGTTGCGTTCAGTTGGGGTAGCGGTGCCGCTCGGTCACATCGACCTGCACAAGACGCCCCTCGTGCACGGTCAGCTGGATCGCACCGAACTTCAGCTTGTCGAGTGCCTCGAGCACCGTCTGGATGGCGCGGGGCACCTCTTCGGAGCCGCCTTTGGCGACGTCCTTGATAGCGCCTCCATGGTCTTTCCTTTCCCTCTGTGGTCGTGCCACTTCCAGTCTTGCCGTAGACAACTAGATTGTTGTTGAAATCCACGATCGGCTCGGACACAGCCGTATTGGTCAAGCGCAGCTGTGGTTAGGGCACTGCGTCACGACTGGCAGCGGCGCCTCGAGTTGTCGAACACTGTCGACCGCTAGTTGGGACGCTTGTCAAACAGTAGCGGCTCACCGTTGTGCTGTTCGTACACGGCGTCCGTTGCTGGCGGTTTCATCAAACACGTGGTCAAAGCAGTCACTGGTGTAGGCCTGCTTGGGTCCAGAGATCCGCACTGCAGCTGTGCCCTGCGGCCATGCGACCGCGGCAGGATGAACCCGGCACCCCTTTGGCAGGTGGTTGATAACCAGGAGCCGCAACCTGCTGTTGTGACAGGCTCCCGATGAGTTGGGAAGCTGCCACGCTGCCCACAAAGTACCAAGAGCGGACACTCAGCCTGCCACCGTGCGGCCAGCACGCATGCATTCGTACGCATGCAAGCAGACTGGCCTACCAATGCACACCTGCTGCCCTTGCACAGTGTTTGAGGTGAGGTCTTAACGCTGCAGCTGCCCTCACCTGCACTTCAACGACCTGGTCGTACGATATTCACGTTGCACTGCTGGCCGCACTCTCACAAGCACTCGTACGCTCCTTGTTGGTCGCGCGGCATCGCCTTGGAGGCGGACGCGTCGTTTTGCAACAGTTGACTCTGATGACGCCACCGCCTGCCACGGAGTCGCACCGCGCTGTGCCCGATATTCACAGCCTGTGGATAGATTTCATCCCTTGTGGACAAGTGACAGGGCGGAATCGACGCCGCCGGGGATGAATCCTCCGTCCCGATTTACTCTCCGCGCTTGCCCAGAAATTATCCACAGGCCGCTTTTCGACACTGCGACCCTGATCCTGGATTTTTCTCTAACCGCCCGCCTAGAATGCTAATGAGCCAAATGAAATAAAACGATGGAAGCATTGATCAATATTTATTGCAATTATTAATCAGAAATTACTTCCATCTACCAAGCACCGCGAGGTCGAGGAGCCCGGCCGGGCGCTGCGGCGACGTGCCGCAGACCCGCCGCGCCCGGTGCTGCCGAAGTCGCATGGGCCCCGCACCTGGAAGGGAACGGCGCGGGAGCGCGACCCGCTGGCCTCATCCCTCACAGGTGGGTGAGCCACGCCACTGCCCTGGCTAGCTCACCGCCAAACACCATACTGAAAGCAGCCCTGCTGACGCGGGGGCGTCTGCTCATGTGCATACGCATGGCGGCGACGCCCGCGCAGGCAGCGGGCGCGCGGGGAAGCCGGGCGCCCTGGGGAGCAGCAACAGTTGTAGAGTGAGGACTTTATGGCGCGGCAATGTCCGCACGGCTGGGGTCGCTACTCGGCGGTGCGTTGCCGCGCGCTTCCAGTTGCAGCGTCTGCACAGCTGCGTTGGGACGGAAGGGAGTGGCTAGGCGATCGGATGCTGCACGCGCATGGGCTGCGTCACGATGGTGGCGGTGCGGTATTGGTCGTGGTTCCAGGCAGCCTTGCACCGTGCCTGACCTGCGAGGTGTGTTGAAGTCAAATGCCACCTCCCACCCGGGCAGGGTCCCGACGCAATGCAGGGACTGCTGTTACAGTGGGTGCAATCATGCTTGCTGCGGCCGACGTCTCGGCCTTGACGTGCGACCAGCCGCTCGTTTCTGCCCGATGCAGAACAGCGTTGCGCCTGCGCACGCAACCCAGCCCCACTTGCCTGCGCTATCTCACGTGAACACATGCTGCCTGTCTCTAGTGTGCCTCTTCCTTTTATCACCTAATGCCCTACGCAAGAGCAAAACGCCGGTGACGATGTTCCTCGTCAAGGGGGTCAAGCTTCAGGGTATCATCACCTGGTTTGACAATTTTTCGCTGCTGCTCCGCCGCGACGGCCAGTCGCAGCTCGTGTACAAGCACGCGATTTCGACGGTGATGCCGTCGCATGATTTCGATCTGTCACTGCTCGGCGGCAATTTGCGCGACGCGCCCGCGAGCAAGGGCAAGGCCTTGCAGGACGTTTTCCTCAACGCTGTCCGCCGCTCGGACGAATCGGTCACCATGTTCCTCGTCAACGGGGTGATGTTGCAGGGCGATAGTTGCATCTTGGAGCTGTGAGCAGCCCGACGGAAGCGCGCAAACCCCAGCAGAGACACATGGTGGTCAAGCCCCACTCCTGGGTCCATCTGACGCTATCACTGGACACCATGCGCATGCCGCATTTAGATGCAAGCGGATTACTTGTCCTCAATTTCCTGCTAACAATCTTACCTTCATCATGCAATTCAAGGCAAAAAGTATGTGGCAGAGTGGGTGGACGACAAGCCGGTCTGCGGCACAGTGCTGGCACTGGACAGCGCCGACCTCGAGCCGCCTTCTGCTCACGGGCTTGCAGAAGCTCTCGCGCGCGAGGCGGCGCGGCGGCAGCTGTCCAAGGGCTGCGCCGGTCCGACAGGCGCAGATCCAAACGGCAGCCCGGCGCTGCTGCCCGTGATATACCTTCGCAGCCGAGCAAGGTGCTGGCGCGCGAATTCGTGGCCGTCCGCGCGGCGCGCGAGGCGCGGCCGCGCGCCCGCCGCCGCCCACCGCGCTCCCAGGCGCGGCGCTGCAGGCTGCCGCGGCGGGCGGGGACGCGACGCTTGCGGCGCAGCAGGTGGAGCTGCTGCGGCACGCGTTCACGCTCATGGCCGGCGACGACGGCCGCCGCGCGCGGCTGCTGCCGCGGCAGCTGCCGGAGCTGGCCGTGCTGGCCGGCCTCGACCCAGCGGCGCGGCCCACGGTGGCGCTGCTGGACCAGGTCAGGACGAGGTGCCGTTCTGACGCGGCGGGCGGTGTCTCGCTGGACGCCCTGCTGCATGCGGCGGTGCACTTCAGGATGCAGCCGCTGGCGCCGCGGCGGAGAGCGGTCAGGGCCGGAGGCCTGGGGCCTCAGGGCGGCGGGCTGCTCGGCCTCCATAAATGGCCCGCGACCAAGCTCGGCGAGCGGCGCAGCTGAGGGGCCGGTATGCAGCGCGCGCAGCTGCGGCGATTGGGCGGCGAGCGGCCCAGTGTCTGTCAGGTCGGGGCTGACGGCGAGGTGTGCGATCGGCGGCCGGGCGTGCAAGCGGTGCATCTGCTGGCAGGTGGCGTGGGGAGTGGATCGGTCGACGGAGCACGAGACGGCCGCCACAGAGCCGGCAGAGGAGCAGTGGGCGCCGGCGCCCCTGGATGTGGAGGGGCGTGAGGCAGACGTCTCCGAGAAGTGAGAGGCGAGACAATGGTTCAGGGCCGGAGGAGGAGCGGTGGCTCTGCAGGAGTATGTGCGCCGAGCCGCAGAGGAGGGTGCGCTGCCGCCAGCAGCAGGGGCGCAATTGGGCGGACGGGAACAGCGTCAGCTGCGCCGATGCGCGAACTTGGGGGGCGCGCTGCCGATGGGGTGAGCGAGCATATTAAGTGGAATGCCCCAAGCTTCTGTATCGACGGTGACGACCGCATCACGCTGGGCCTCAGTCCGAAGGGCGTCGCCCGGGTCGTGCTCCATCGCGGCGCGAAAGCGCAGGAGGACAGGAGTTTCCGCTTCGACGATCCCGCCGGACTGATTCAGTGGCAGGCGGCGGATCGCGGAGTCCTGCATTTCGCTACATTCGACGATCAAGGATGCGACAGGAGGAAGAGGAGGAGGACATACGCGAAGTCGCCGATGCCGGTGACGATCGCCTCGACCATGTCGGGGCGCCGGGCGGCGAAGCGCTCGTGCTGCGCCATCGCGTCGACGCGCGCGATATGGTTGAGGACGAAGAGTTGTTCGGTGATCGGCGGCGTATAGGTCATGGGCTGAGTACTTTGCTGGTGAATCTCGTTGCGCGGGCGCTATAGCGCGGCATGGCCGAAGGCTCAAAGTCCACATTTATTCGCGCATTCGATAGCGCGGCGATCGTAGAAGCGGCAGCGATGATTGCGGCGGGACAGCCCGTCGCGGTGCCGACCGCTCATAGGCGACGAGTGGGCGCCAAGCTGTGGCCAAAAATCAACCAGCCAGCCGATGCCACGTTGCCGCGACATAAAGACAAAGAAGAGGAGAGGTGGCCAGGAAGCATCGTCCAAAGTAGCATCAGCAGTGGCAATTTGCTGCCAATCCTTCAAGATATCTTTTGAGTCGCCACACCGTCAAACTTGGGCTATGCACATGCCTGTCCAATGGGCACACACGGGCGGGGCAGCATACAACACGAGCAAAAAATACGAAAGTTATCGCGAAAACCAGCACCGCTCACTTCTTCCTTGTAAATCTCGTAGAGAAAGCCCCCGGCACTGATCCCTATCAACAATATGAAAAACAGGCCGCGCTCGATCATTCGAATTTTTTGATGGGAGTTCATCAAACCCATATTCCTTAAATCTTCAACGTCCGCAATCGGTCGAAAGCCGACGTTCCGTTGGCAAATCCTCGGCTCCGCGCTACCCCGCGCCCATGACCGGTCTTCGTTTCCATCGACCCGGCGTCGTCGGCGAGGCCGCGCGGGCCTGAGGCCGCCCTTGATTTGGGCGGTGCGCAGGGCGGCCCTGATCCGGGCCGTCATCCCAGGATGATGATGATAAGTTACTCATACCATAGCATCCCAGGCTCCTCCTCGTCGTAGCCGCCCACCAGGCGGTTGTCTAACAGTGTTGGAGATTCGTCATCAGGATTTTTTGCACATGAAACACAGTGTTTTGTTTGTTCAAACGGGGTGGGCAGTACGCAGTAGAAGCTACCGCTGACAACACCGATCAATAACCGCAGAAAATGGGAGTACATCGCGCAAACCCGCCTGGTACTTGTTTCGCTTGGCTCACATTGGCCATTAGCTCGTCCTCCTCCTTTCGCCCATCACGGCAGCCCGATCTGCGTCATTGCGCTCGTCGCGCGCTGATTGCTCGCACGCTCGTCGCGGCGCAGCGCCGCAGTCGTGCACGGAAGCGGCTAGTGCGCTGGCTTGAACGTGACAAGATGCGTGTGAATAGGCTTGACAAACGGAAGAGACCTTGGCAGCTCTGCGAAGAGCAGCTCCTCGGCGAGCGGTTGGCTTCGATACTTTTCCTGGATCAGGCGGCCCATCGGACGCGCGCCATAAAGCTTGTCATAACCCTTGCCGGTCAGCCATTCGCGTGCCGCATCGTCGAGCTGGATGTGGACGTTGCGGTCGGCGAGCTGAAGCTCGAGCTGCAGGATGAACTTGTCGACGACGCGTGCGACGACTTCGGGCGGCAGGTACCGCGAATGGACGATGCATGTATATTTGACAAACACAGCGAGGCAGCAGCGACCAAGGGGCGGTGCTGCCGCTAGCAACACCCACGCAACCAGACGAGAGGCAGGCAGATGCCAAATTTAGGAGCAACAAGGGCAGTCAAAGGCAAACACGGCAGCTCAGAAGCGGACCTGCACCTGCACTTCTCATTACAAAATGCTGCTAATAGAGACCAGCCATTTGGTGGTATTTATAACACCTTGCTAGCCTCATACCGTTCTCAACTGTGTGTAGCTTAAATGTTGTACGTACGTAGTTGTTGGCAACCTGATTTTGAAGCTACGGCAGTGAGTAACAGCCTGACAGCACCAGAAAACAGCAAAGTTCTAAGAACGGCTCAGGTGCCTGGACCTCAGCCCCGCGACAGGATTGGTCGCGGCTGCAGGTAAGTCTATTATTGCCCAAACATCTAGGACTCTGGCGTGCAACCAAAAAACACGCCCGTGACCAGATGCGCGATTGGCAACCACAGGACATGTTGGGCCCATCAAAAAGGCTGAGACCAGTGCTCTCGTGAAAGCGAGTGTGTGTGTGTACAAAGTCACGCGTCGACTGTGTCTCGCATTCCCCTCCCCGCCTGCGGGAAGAACGCAACTTGCGATTCCGACCGTGTATGACCGTTCATACACAGTATGGTCTGTTGAGGAGGCTGCCGCCTCGATGGGTTTCGCTCGTCTGCTATCTGCTCGAAATCACCTCGATCGATCCCATCGCGAACAATCTGCTGTTCACCCGCTTCCTGTCGGAAGAACGGCGCGAGCCGCCCGACATCGACCGATCATGGGCATGCGGGGTGCATGTCCGCGTCGATAGCGGCCTGTATGCCGTGGTGTACCTCCTCGCCCAGAGGTGGCGTTCCCCCTTCACCCCCACGGACTGCCGCCTAAAAGTCCACGTCCAGGTCATCCGCGCGCTGCGCCGCGCGCTCGGCAACCGGGTTGCTCGTCAGGCCGAGCCGACGTCGACGCCGCCGCCGCCGTACCCGCCGAGGTGGCCGCCGAGCCGCCTAGGCCGGCAACGCCGTCGGCCTCGCCGCAGCCGCGCGCGGCATCGCCCTCGCCCCCGCCCTTGCCGTCGTCGGCGGGCCGCGGGCCGCGGCCAGCGCCGGGCCGCAGGCCGCCCTTGACTTCGCGGCGGCGGTGCGCATGGTGGCCTTGATCGGGGCGTTCATGCCGGGCGTCTTTTCTTCGGCTTCGATACGGCGGACGAGCACGCGGTCGTGCAGCGGACGAAATTGCATGGATTTCCCTCCAAAAGTGCAATGGATGTCGCTTAGCACTCACAAGGTGCGAGTGCTCAATGCGCGCTCTTGAACATGTGAGGGCGGTCATCACGAAGCCAGGCGGCCCCAACCAGCAGCGGCTGTCGACGACGGACGGGTTGCGGGGCCCTGATCGAATTGCGGCTCACGACTCCTATCCGGAGGCGATGACAGTCCTCATAAGTGTCGGCCATCACGCTGGCGGCAGGCTCGACCTTGGCGATGCTGTCCGCGCCGCGATCGTCGCCGTCGGCGTGATCGCGAGCACGACGCCGCCGCGGCAGGCCGCGTAGAGGCGCCGAGCGGCCTTGTAGCTATGAACGGGCATGATCGGCTTGGAGTGCCCTTATCGACCGGGCGAGCGCTGGCAGCGATCGCGCGCAAACATGATGCGCGTCCGTCGCTGGTTGGTGGAAGGGCTGTTTGCGCAATAATGATTTTGGAGGATGCTGAGTGTGATCTGCGTCCACCACAGCTGGTACCTTGCCATGCCAGCTGATGTCAATCACGCAGAGCGGGCGCGCTGATTTCACCCTGCCAGCTAGGACTGCGCGCTTGAGCTGCGCAACGCGGGCAGATGGCAAATGTTATGCCCTTTCTGTGGGGTTTGAGCATAACACATCAAATTCTCTGCAGGCAGGAAGTTTGCGGATCACGTCGCCTGCTGCTTGGCAGCGCCCCGCCCCGGCAGCTCTTGCAGGCGGCCGAGATCTGAGGCGGGAGAGGCAGTTCGCGACGAGCTCTGCATGGCGGCCCAGAGCTCGACCGGCGCGCAGTCGGGCACATGGACGCTGATCGAGGGGCCGGCACCTGACCCGGGAAGGGCCGGGGGACAGGAGGAGCAGGGCTGCGGGTCTGCGCACCGACTGCGCGCGGCAGCGGCGGCGCCGCCAACGGCGGTGTCCTTGTGCCCCGTTTGTGCAGCGCCGTCGACCCTCCACACCCGCGCTGCGGCGCAGCAGAACCATCGTTACGAGGACGAGCAGCCACGCTCTGCGGCCGCTGCACGTCGGCGGTCTATACAGCCGCCGGACCTGGGAGCCCGCCCCCTCGAGCTGTCGCAGCTGCGCTTGTAGGCTTGGGGTCCTCGCCGGCCCTGGTCGCCAGCCTGCAGTTCGTTGCTCCCAGCAAGACGCATCCCGGAAAGGCATGCTTGCGCGCGCAAGCATCCCCTCGGCCGCTGGGTTTTCCAGGCCAGCAAGCCCCTACGACAGAGGGCAGCCCAGCTGCGTGTCGCCCGTTCGGCACCATGCAATTCCATGATGTAGGCCACGATATTCACGTAGTCCTGTTCCGAGCCGATCTTGCCGGCATTGCCGGGCGGCATGTTGGTGCGGGCAAAGGTGTAGAAGTCCAGAAGAGAGGTCTCTTCCCACTTCTTGTTGAGGTTGGCACCTGTGCCGGACGCGCGGCGCGGCCCGGCACGGGCTGTCGACCGGCAGGACCCATGGCAAGCCGCAATGCACTGCAAAGCAGCGGCGTGTGAAAAGCGGCGGTATAGTCCGCCGCAGTAACCAGAGCACGGCTGCAGATTCCTGACAAATAAGTCATGGTTGCGGCGCAACTAGATGGAAGAGAGCGCGTGCGGCAATTGACGCGCAAAGCAGCCACAAAAAGCACATCATGGATTAGGATTGGATTGTTACAAGACCCGCGGTCGCCCGCTCCTGTAGCCATCCAGGCTTATGGCATATGACTTGGCAGCATCAACATTGTGTGACAGGGATCCAGGGGCCACGGTTCGCCGTTCGTTGTGCCGACAGCTGAGCCTGGGAAGCATGCAGGGTGGGAGTGTCCCTCATCATCACACATGCGGGGAGGTCAGGGATGCGAGACGCGGTGGGGGAAGGGCTTCGTGAGCAGAAGCCACAACTGGAAAGAGGGGGGATTTGACGAAGCCCACGCCGCCGCCTGGGACAAGCTGGCGGGTACGCCGCTCAAGGAGGGGTACATTGCGCTCCAGGCCGAGAGCCACCCCATCCATTTCCGAAATGTGGAAGTACTGAACCTCGGGTGCCTACCCCAAGGCCACAGCAGCCTACTCAACTACCACCAGGAGCACTCTGACTTGTGCGAGTCCTGCACGGATGTGCAAAAAACAGGCTTGTTTCAAACCATCCGCGGGGTACTTTGTCCAATGAACGCTTAGAAGCTGTTTGAGGCCGCCGAGCCAGGGCGCAGACATGAGGTGCGCCGCGACCCCGGCCGACATGACGGGCTTGCATTGCCTGTAAAATTCCCGCAGCGGCCCGAGGGGTGCGGCGGCCAGCGCCTGCCACGCTGCCACCTTGCGGTGGAGCGGCCGCAGGGCATCCATGTCGCGGCACGGTCATCGACGGAGGCGATCGACACCGACTTCATCAAGGGTGTCGTGTCCCGATTCACAATTGACAGGGGCGCATCGATGCCGATGCCCGCGGCGATCGCCGCCAGCGATGCGATCGGCATCGGCAAGCGATTCTTGTTGCGGTCGAGATATTGCAACGCCGCGATCCCACCCTCGTAGAAGAGGTCGTGGCTTTCATGTTCGGCATGGCGCGCGTCTACGAGCTGGCGCACCCCCGAGTTCAGGACAGGTCGAGCACACGCAGCGAGGCAGAGCCAGCTTCCGAGAGCCGACGCTGCGGCGACACTGAAATGATCACGGCGAACTCCAAATGCGTCAAGCAGGGCGCGCCCATCCGAAAGGTCGGAAAGGTGGGCGCTCCGAGCGCCATTGGAGAGCGATCGAAGTCCGTTCCGAACCAGGGGGCGCAAACCGGAATGACGGTTAGGACGCAGGCCGCCCGCTCAGAGCCGAATTAGCCGAAGCCGCGGTCTGCGACTGCTTGCGCACGATGGCCATCGCGATCTCCAGCGACTGTCAGGGCGCTGAGCTCGGCGGGCGACATGGCTGAGGGACAGCTCCAGTCGCCGGGGGGCGGGCGGCGGAGCAGAGCGCGCTGGTTGCAGGCGCCAAGCGCCGTGAGCAGCAGCTGCACCCACGGCCGGTGTTCCGGCTCCGCGACCCGAAGAGCACGGACAATTTTTCCTGCCCGTTGCCACAAGTACTGTATAGGCGCGCTATGCAAGTCCATCCGTTGATCGAAACCCCCAGCGCAGCGCCGCGTCAAAGCGCCTGACCGCATCCGGCAGCGATTTCATCGCCTTCGAGGATGCACAGGCGCTCCAGCAAAGGCTGACGCGCCGAGCAGCAACATATGCTGCGTTGGCGGCCGCGTCGCTCCCCTCAGCGTGGGCACGGACCGTAGCCAAGAGGGTTGTCAGGCGCGGCAGCGCCGTTGGCAGCCGACAGCCCACCAGATCAAGCTGCGCGCTGGTGCCATCATCGGTGTGTTCAAAAGTGTCGAAGTGGCAGTGCTGCCCCAGGCTAGGGAGCGCCGCAGCGAGTGCGGCGACATCAGCTGCGCAGTGAGTCATGACGCTGAGCTCGCACAGCGCAGCCAGACGGGGCGCAGCGGCGGCGAGGTCGGCGATGTTCGCTGCACACTCGACTTAGACGTGCGCAGGCAGCCGTCGCTGAATTCCCTCGCCGCGCGGCTGGTCAGCCGCAGGGCTTGCATGGCATCCGAATCCAGCAAGCGCAGCACGTGCTCCCCGACCTCGCGGGCCAGCGCAGGCGATGCGCAAGCGGCCATAGCGGCGCTGCCTGGTTGGGCGCCAAACGCTGGTCCAAGTAATCAACGGCGATCTTCTCGGCTATTTGCCATGCCTCTGAATGCTAGGTGTTCTGATCTTGTATCACGCGCTGTTTGCTTCCGCGGCCAGTGCATTAAATAGGAAAGAAAAAATTTGGCTAAAATCCTAAAAGGCGAAATAAAATCTTGAACAAATTCAAAAATTCGACTGCTGCCGCTGCACAGGTTCGAAAGCCTGCGCTATGGCGTCGCCCCCGAACGCAAGCCCGACGTCCATAAATTCGGCGGGATGATCCCGATCGATGTCAAGAGGGCGGGGCGGCTTGTCGCGTCGCGCTTGACGCGGGGGCGTGGATCGACCTCGTTCGCGATGGCGCAATAGTGAAATCGATGACACACGGGCATGGCCAGCCCCGGCGTTCGAAGTGCCTGCGACGCCAGCGTATGCGCGCTGACAATGATTCAACGTCCAGAAAGAGCCGCAGAACAACCAGCCGGTCGTCTCGATACGTTTCGATTCGGGCGGCTCGGCGCCTTTGCCAAGGTGACGGCGCAGAATGTCGGCAAGCGTTTTGCGATGGTGCTTGACGGCAAGGTACTTTCGGCCGCCGTCGGAGCCATTCGAACCCACCACAACGCAATCGACTGCCCCATAGCCATGGATCGCCGCCCACAGGCCCCCGCGCGCCCCATCGCTGGAATCCTCTCCCCCTCCCCGCTTGGCCAAATGCCTATCCTGCTGGAAACAGGGGGGCCGAGTGCGCCCGTGTCTCAGCGCAACCGGGAGCTATGGCGCGCGGCAAGGCCCTTGTTGCCAACCGCACCGCTCACCGACAAGCCGGCTGCATGGTGCATCGCATCGCGCGGCCCACCTTGCGCGCCGAGAAAAAGCAAGGGAGCAGCCGAAGACGGGTGGCAGCGCAAGCCGATGGGAAAAGACGACCGAAGAGGACCCACCGCGGTCAGAAACAAAGGTATGCACAGTGCGAAAGAGGAAAGACGCACAGCGCGCTCGAGTCAGGCTGGAAGGGGCAGTCGCATAAAGGGTCAACAGCGGACCCCGCCCAGGGTAAATGGGACGCCTCGCTACCGCTGGCCGACGAGGACATGGGTGGCAGCAGCGGCCCGCCGCCGCCGAAAGCCGCCCCTCCGGCCTCGACCTTCAAGGTCCCGGCCTTCTCAGCGCTGGGCTCTCCGCCGCCCTGCGTCTTCTCCTTCTTTCGGGGGACAGCAAACGGGCGAGGGGCTCGGAGCGGGCGTGAGAAAGAAGGTGCGGCCCAGGTGGGCCAGGGTAGCGCAGTTCTACTGCACATACACAGGAACCGGAAGATGATGCTACTGTACGGGTACAGGCGGAGATGCGTCGTGAGAAAGGGGAGACGGAGCGCACCTTCTTCTCTCTTCTAAAACTGCAAACATCGCCAGCAGCATGGCAAGCGCGATGGTCGAAACTCCGCGTCGGCATCAGGCCCCTCTTAAGACTGCGTGTTTTGGGATAGCGGCGGACACTGCGCCCGCCCTCGGAACGGGTCAAGCAGTCAGGAATGTTACGATCGCGTCGCCCAACGTCACGCGTGCAAGTAATGCAGGGGCAACTGTCAGTGGATGCGAAAGCGCGGAATAGGGTCATTCACTGTGTGCCCACGCCTTCGAAGAATGTTGCTGGGCGGCCGGCAGGCGGGCGGGCAGCGCCTGCGGCTTGACAATCCGGCAGGTCTGGCTGGGAGTCAGGCGTGCCACCTGGTTGTGCCGGCAATTCCGTATGAAAACTGTTAGAAGCAGTTTCCCCTCCATAAAGCCCACCGCAAGTGTAACCGTGCCTGCGCTGCTTCTACTGGACGCCCTGCGCGCCGGTAAACAGCCGGCTCAGCAATCCGATCATGCCTCCGAGCGAGAGGCCGATCATCGAGTTGAAAAAGAGGAAAACGCCGAAACCCGCCCAGCCGGGCGAAGGCACGATGGTGGATCGCGAACCCGATCGACATGCAAGGCTCGAACTGCAGGCGAAGTACCCTCAGCGACGCCAGATGTGCGGCGCCAGCGCCTGCGATGGCGCCCTCAAAGTAGAAGCGGCCATCAACGGGAAGAAGAAATATACATCGTCGCGCGGCACCCATCGGTCGTCGCTATGGCCCGCGAAGCTATGGACGCGCGGCGCCGGCACAATGGTTAAGTATCAAAAGAAAATCTAAATGACAGCGAAGATGGCACACAAGCGATCGCCGCCACCACGGCGCTCCGTTCGCCGCGCTGTCGTGTGCGGCACAAGGCACAGCTCCTGCAGGCTGCCTGTGGCCCCTCGGCCGCAAGCATCGCCGCCACGCCGCGTGCGTCAGCTGGACTGGTGGCCGCCACACCCGCGAGCTCGCAGCGATCAGCACACGCGCGACGGCAGCGCCAGCTGGCGGAGGGCTGCCGCCGCGGCGTCGCGCATATGCGTCACGCTGAATTCCAGACGCGTTAAGCAGGGCGCGCTGCAGCAGGCCAGGTCGTCAAAGGTCGGCGGCTCCTCGCATTCATGGTGAGCGAACGCAGCCTGCCGAACCAGCGGGCGCCCACCATTGCCCGCATGCCGGTCGCGACGTGGCCGCCAGCGTCAGATGTGTGTCGGCTGAAGCCAGTGCTCTCGACGAATGCAGCTGGGCAAGGCGCGGCATCTCGAGCGCCGCCCGGGCGCAGAGCTCTGGCAGGGCAACATGGCTGAGGGTCAGCTCCTGTCGTTGGGAGGCAGGCGGCGGAGCAGAGCATGCTCGAGGCCAAGCGCCGTGAACGCAGCTGCACCGCACCACCAGGGTTCCACGCAGAGGTGCATCGACACGACGATCCCGCCGACGGCCGGAGTCGACCCGCACCGCCCCAGCGACCTGATGCATGGACGCAGCTTCGGGCACCGCCGCGTCAAGCGCCTTCCAGTTCGTGAACAGCAACTCTGGATCATCGATGCGGACAGGCGCTCCAACAAAGGCAGACGCCCTGCTGCAGCTGTATAGCGCATCGTGGCATTCGCCGGCCGCGTTGCTGTCCTCAGCCAGTCGCGATGGGCTGTGAGGGATCTGAGCCGCGGCAACTGATCCGCTGCAGCCCCACCAGATCGAGCTGCCCGCTGACTTGTCATGGGCGACATCAAGGGTGTCGATGCGGCAGGCCGGCCCAGGCTGGGGAGCACGGCGGCAAGCGTGGCGACGTCAGATGCGGAGTTCATCCGACGGAGAGTTCGCGCAGCGCGGCCAGCCGGGGCGCCGCGGCGGCGAGGTCGGCAATCTGCGACGCAAGCTCGACATAGACGCTCTGCAGGCACCCGTCGCTGAATTCCCTCGCCGCGCGGCTGGTCAGCCGCAGGGCTTGCACGGCTTCCGAACCAGCAAGCGCAGCACGAGCTCCCCGACCTCGCGGGCCAGCGCATGCGATGCGCCAAACGCCACGCATCGCGCCTGGCGGGACCGATCAACTGGTTTGACAAGTAAGCTGCGGCGATCGCTTGGTAATGCCATGTACTCGAATGCCATGGCTGTCCTCGGCAATGAAGATCACGCGCTCTTCGGTTTGCCGAAGCATTTCAAACGGCCATGATATCACTGTTTTTAAACTGGACTATTCAGATGCGGCCTGTGATAGACTCAGGAATCGCATTTGGACATTGAATGCAAATGGATGAATAATGGTCCATGTAGGCCATGCAATTCGACTGAAAAGTCACCAGGAGTTGAGCAAAGAGAAAATGCAGTACTTTGATGCGGATACGTAATTTGCTGTGTCTACCTGTTGTTGTCGTTGAATATCGGGGCATTTGTGGCTACAGAAATTCAGTCGTAGTGACACCTGATGACAGCTGTAGAGAGCTGAAATTGAATATGCCTCAGAGCTTACTAGGTGCGTAACGCCTGGTCTATTCTCATTTGTTCTAGTGCAAGGGCAAGGCATGGATGAAGCAGCATGGGATGTTTAGCGCTAGTGCACACGCCACATGCAGTACTGATTAGTCATGTTGATGAACGCATTGCGCATTCAACGGGGAAGTACCTGAGATGCCTTGGTGCAAGGTTAGCCGCGAATGCCTGACAACGGTGCAAGGGCAGAAGAAGTAGCCCTGGTACATTGAAGCTTGCTTCAAGGGCCGGTATCGTCATGTCTTCAAAGCTACCAGCGACAATGAAGACCTGCTCATGCTGTTAATCATTAATGCCCCCTCCCCCCGAGGCGCACGCCTCACGCGCGTGGCCCACCCGCCGGAGCCCTCTCGCACCCTGCCAGTCGCAATCGGACGCCCCTCGCAACTCGATTTGCATCCCCCCGCCGAGCTCATGCGCGCACCAGAGCGGCGAGTGGGACCGCTCCACCCCTAGCCGCTTGGAAAACTGGATTCAGTCGTACGGCGGACAGATCAACGCCGTCTTTGCCCAAACGACGAAATGGGCATGGGGCGCGGCAAGGCCCTGACCGCGCCTGCTCAACGACAAAGCTGGTACGTGGCGAGCATCGAGCGGCGCACGTGCGCGCCGAGAAAAAACCTCGGAGCAGTCGCAAAGGGCTGCAGCGCTAGCCTATGGTAAATGACGACAGAAGGGATCCGAGACGATCCCAAAACAGTATGCACAGGGAAAGAGAAAAAAGACGTACAACAGGCACAAGTATGCTGCAAGTACAGGTCTAAAAAGGGCCAACAGCGGAGGCGGCTCCAAAACCCATCCGAGGCTGCTGCAGCCGCAGCAGCAGGAGTTGCAGCGGCAGCGGCCCGCCGCTGCGACGTCCGCCCCTCAGGCCTTGACCTTCATCTTCTTGGGCTTCTCTGCGCTCGCTCGTCCACTACTTGCGGAATCACTTCTTGTTTTCTTCTCCTGGGGGTACTTAGAACG
>NNCB01000318.1:0-19772 GCA_002317545.1 Scenedesmus quadricauda | reverse complement strand
AATCAGCTTCACCGCCGAGGACCGCCCCCAACCGCCAGTCGCGTGGCACACGACGCCGCCTATGTCTACGCGCCGGCTGCGAACGCGTCTGTCCACGTGACCATGTCGGCACCGGTCAATCTGGCCGCGCTCCTGCAGGGGCGCCACCGCGTCAACGTGCGCGACCTGAACGGGTTGCGGGCAACCTGGTGTCATGATTCTATCCTGTCAACAGCCTTCTACGTAATAAAATTGCTAATTCATCGATAGAATCGTAGTTTAGTGACACGGTGTGGCGTGGCCAGTCCGCCGGGGGCTGGTTGCGGAACCGCAGGTACATTGCGCTACTTGGGCACACACGTTGAGGGTGTAAGCTCACTGATTTGCCGGGCGGCAGGGTGATGGGGCGCAGGCGGTGCCGGGCGCCGGCGGGGATGACCAGGATGTAGAGATTTTGTTTGTCGTAGGTCAGGCGTACGTCGGTGCGGGCGCGGGCGTAGCTGGTATCCATCGGCTGAATCATGAAAAAATCCGAGGCCACCTCGGTTGTCAGCCAGGCTTCGTCCTGGGCCATGCCGTCTATTTTCGGAGCACGACGTGAGCCGGTACGGTATCATGGTATTGGTACTTCTGCTGCTTGGGTTGTTTGGTGGATGGGGTGAGCTTGTGAACGTGGCTGCGGGCGGCAACGTGAGACCACGATGCTTGAAAGCCTGTCACTCCTGCCAGGCAGCTACGTAACCCCCTGTGCCGTCATCGTGCGATTGGCCGGCCTCAGTCGGAGCCAGTCGTGCTGCGCAGTCTAGTATCGCCGATTGGTATAACACCTGCTGAATCTATCTTCCCGTTCAAATTAACGGTCTTTTTAATCACTACCAGGTCCAGCTTCCTGAGGTTATACTGATCAATCAGGAATTGGTTCATGGACCAGTATGATGTATCCGGGTCATACTCTTTATCCGGTTTGGGATTACAAGCTGCCAGGAGCAGCATTGGCATCTTTTTGCAATGAGGTAAAATAAGTGCAAAATTCAAGGCCAGGAAAGAAAAACCCTTACCTGTATTAATCTGCTCTGATGAAAGTAACTATTATGAATATTTAAAGATTGCAGATCAGAAAGCAAGCATCATCCGAAGCCCCCATGCACGCGGCAGCGCAGCTGGTAACGTCACTCTGGCCCTGCACGCTGTGCCAATGCGCAGCAATGAAGGCTTCCCCAACATTGACGCCGCGATTCCGCATGAGAAACAACACCACCGCAAGCCGCAAGCAAGCCGGTACGGCCTCTCGGCATCTATGCGTATGATCGCCCATCGATGTAAACGCAACCCTGGCCAATAATTTACTGGAATTCAAAATGACTACCGCGACCCGGGACGAATTTGGAAATGCCACACTGAAGGCAAGAGGGCGTTCGCTGCGCAAATGCATTGTATAAAGTCTGAGCTTGTGGCAGATTGTTGTAGGATGGGAGGAAAGCAGCTGGGCAACACAACGGCAGATGTTCATGCCAAGTAAGGTGTGAAGGCCACAGCAACCGCGCCGCGCGCGAGCTCTCATCAAAAGGACAAGCGCATGCTTAGTCGATGACATAATGCTTATAAATATCGATTTAACGGGTATCAAACAGGTACATCAACTTAAGTCCCACAACATTATTAAACTGGTCTTCCCTGCCAAAAGCAGTAAGGTCCTGGTGTTTTTTACGGATAGACAATAATGAATACTGAAACCTGGGCGCGACAAAGAACCCCGCGCCCAAAAACTGTGCCGTGGTGCCTGCCTTGCCGCATCAAATGCGTGTTGGGTATACGCCAGGAGCCAACATGGGCCCTTGACTGCGCTCGGGCAAGTTCCAATATTTGGTCTTTTGTTTGTTGTTTGTTGCTGTATTTTGTTTTTGATTTCTGCTTTTTTAGGATCTCTGTAGGGTGGCAGCAGAGTGTCTGGGCAGCACAACAGCAGGGATCCATGCCAAGTCGTCAAGGCCACAGCAACCGCGCCGAGCGCGTGCTGGCACAATCAGAACCCCGGTGATGAGGCGCATTATCCGTATTTACTGGGTAACCTATGCCGCGCAGGTAGAGCTGGCACAGGGTGTAGTCAAATACATTCCCTGTGGTATTGAAGACCATTAAAACGTGCGCAGCTCGCAGCGCTGCTTCGGGCGCAGGATGCGGCCGATGCGCGAGATGAACACCACCAGCAGTCGCCACCAGCAAAGGCAGATCAGCAGGCCCTGCACTAGAGATGCGGCCACGCCCCGCGACAGGGCCGCCTTGGCCCATCCAAAGATCCGGCGAGCGCGGGGCATGGGGGCGCTCGCGTCGGCGGCGCGGCGGCCGCGGCCGGACGCCTGCTGGCCCTCGGCTCAGCCTCCGCCCCCATGCGCGCCGTCAGGGTGCCGTCGGGCGTGGGACGCCGCGGCACCAGCACAAATGGCGAGCCCGCGTCAGGCCCGTCGTCCTGGTCGCGGCCATCGCGGCCGCTGCCGTCCTCATTGCTGTCCGCATCGCCGCTGATGTCAATGTCCCGCAGCTTGAAGCTGCGGAGCAGCTTCCGCGCGGCCGGCTGGTCGCGCGCGGCCGGCAGGCCGGCCACCGCCACCGCCGCGCACAGCATCAGGCAGCAGGCTGCCATGGAGCCACGCGCCGCGCTGCCCTGCGGGGGCGCGGCCAGCGCGCGCGGCGCCAGGCTCGCCGCCGCGGACAGCCCCACGGCGTCCAGCTGGGCAATCACCATGTCAGTGGCGGCGCAGGCGCTCTCCACCCCGGCGGCCCGCTGGATGACGCCAGAGGCGAGCGCGGCGCGGCCGTTGGCCGCCAGCCTGGCCATCCGCCGCGCCATGCGGCGGTGCTGCTGCGCGGCATCACGCATCACAGCAGAGATGCGGCCCTTGCCGCAGGGGTCGGTGTTGTTGGCGCGCACCAGCAGGTCCTCCAGCCCGCTCTCCTGCATGGTGGCCAGGCCCGCGGCGAGCAGGCCCAGCACCTGCGCCTCGGAGCGCCAGTGCGCCCGGCTTCGCGGTGATGAGGTTCTGGTGCGTCAGTTCGGGGCGCGCCGCATGTGGGGCCCGCGCGGCGGCAGCGCCGCGCGGATCTTCATGATGGCGGCGATCTGGGCCGCGGCGTCGCCGCCGGCGGCGGCGACCCGGCCGTGCGCTGCTGACGGCGGTCAGGCGCGCGAGCTCGGCACGCTCGGCGGCGCGCAGCGCCGCGTTGACGGTCAGAAACCAGGTGCGGCACTGCGCCGCCTTGGCGTTGAGCGTGCGAGATCGTCTCGATCAGGATCATGCGCCGCCCTGGCGAGCGCGACCACCTGTTAGGTCGTTCGTCCTTCAATTCTCAAAGTCGATATCGCGAATGCCGGGGAAGAGCCGGGGTTGTTGGTGGCCGGGGCGGCGCGTCTTGTTCGTCACGCCAGTCTTGATCGTGCCGTGGAGGTTCTGCTTGGCGGAGCCAAGCGCCGGATGAGATGCATCTTGACGAACGCGGTTTGCGTATTTTTCTGCGCCGGGGGGCGACATCGGGCCGCAGGGATGATTGGTAACTGCTGAGGGATTGCCAGAGGAGTGCGAGAGGCCAGGGGAAGGAAGTTATCGTCACGGAGGTGGGGCCGATGCGGGCGATCCTGGATCGTTTCGGAGGTCATGCCTCAACCTCCATCGCATGGAAACACGTGCAAATGGCATTGGTCGCTTCGAGCATCCTCACCCTCCGTTCCGTCCGTTGAATATCGGCCGTCTGTAATGAAATTGTTGCACCATGAGAAACGCGTTTGCAACAGGTAAATGGGAACATGCCGCCGAATTCACAGAAGTCCCTCGGCCCGAAGAGCTTCGCTCACGCCATTTTCGGCGGCAATGCGCTCCCGGAAGCGACTGAGCGAAGGGAAAGCGGCCAGTTCGATGCCGCAGAGCGGGGCCCATCCCAAGATGCAAAAGAGATAGGCGTCGGCCACTGTGAAGGCCTGTCCGAAGCAATAGCCAGCAATCTGCGACAAGTTAGTTATTATGACGAAACGCGGCGCTGAAGCTTACCTTTAGGTGTACAAGCACCACTTGCTGCGCTTGCTTGTGACGCCTTGTAGGCAAGTGGATGATGTAGAAACAGCCTGATCTCATCATAAGTAAGCAGGTGTTTCCTTTTCCGGTATGGTGAAGTCCTCCCTGCAGGTCGTTTGCTTGCAGAGCTTACAGTAGAAATGCAGGTGCCAGTCTTTATGGGTTTGCTCATCACAACCGTCGTGGCATAAGATGTATTTCGTGGTATTATTTTCCTGTATGCCGTGTACGAAGCGCCCTATATTTTCAAAGTGTTGTTTCATACCGTACGGAAATCTGCTACCGCGGGCTCGTGATACCCGGAATATTGCGCAGATGTCACGTCAGTAATGCGCCCTACTTGACGACCTGAGCGGCGGTTGGGCTTTCCGCGCGCCTTGCCGCTGTCTTCCTTGTCTGGTCGTCGGCTTCTGCAGCGGGCAGGCTACTGGAACTCAGGGCTCAAGAATCACTGAAAGCACCGGGTCGCGCAGGCATGCCGTTGTGGAACACGCGTGGGCCACGCCATCAGCGGGACATACATGCTACCGCATAGTTCTCCGAACTGTCGTAACCGACACCCGGTTTTGCGGCATATTGAAAATCCTAGGTCATAGCAAGTCGTGCAATAGTCATTCAAGAGCCGACCTGGCCCGCTTCCATTCGGAGTCGCCTCTCTGGACGTGCGGTAGTTGATCGTTTCGGGCTTCTTGATCTCGCCGAACGACCACGAGCGGATACGCTCGGGGCTCGCAATGCCGATCTTGATCATGTCGAAGGTTTCGGGCTTCGCGACCGGGTTCATGAGTTGGTAAGCTGGTTCATATTCTAGCTCCATCTTCCCCTCTCGCGCGGTGCGAGAGGGGTGAGGAAAAATCTTATTCGGCGGCTTCGGGAAGGGCTTCCGCTCACACGCCTGGCTGGTTGCACGCTTGCAGTACCCCCTGGAACATGGTACACTATGATGTACAGCTGATCGGTGGTACAGTATTGCACCAGGGTAAAATATCGGAAATGGCAACGGGTGAAGGTAAAACGCTCGTTTCTACCTTACCGGTATACCTGAATGCGCTGGCCGGCTTAGGCGTTCACGTAGTAACGGTGAATGACTACCTGGCCCGTCGTGACTGCTGATGAACGGACACTTGTCAGTTGGCAACTGAACGCAGCGGCGTCTGATCTGACAAGGCGCCATGCTGAACCGCCAGCGGCATAGTTTAGCAAGTAAAGATTCAGAGTTGTATCTGCGTTGTGTTCGTCTCCATTCGACTTGCTGCAGCCGGGATAACTGGTCGTGTGCGGTACTCATGCACCACGCATGACCCTATTTACATGCCGGCAATAGCAAACAGTTAATCGAATGATGCGATGTTTTGGTGCATCGATCGAGCAGCGATGCAAGCGAACCTGATCCCGCGCTTGCTACCATCCAGTGATGAACGACAACAGTCGCACCTCAGACGCGAGGATGGACCCACGCAGCTCCTGCAGCTGCTGGCCGCCAGCATAGTGCTACCGACCGTGGCGCGGCGTGCAGCAGAGGACGCGCTGCAGATCATGCGCGCGGCCAGTTCGCGATAGTCATGCCTTGCGCGCGCAGGCCGCGCTTGAGGGCGTTCACCAGATCGATGGAAAGGGCCATGGTCTAAAAATACGCTACCGCCCGGCGGGAGGGCGAGCACTTATTCGATCCGCCCCGGTGCCTGGCAGACGGCGATGGCGCCAAGGCCTCGTTCGAGCACGGGATTACGAGCCTGACCGAGTTCAACGCGCAGGCCGTTATGACGCCCTTCTGCTGGCAGGCGGACGCTCGCGCCCGCGAGCTCGCGAATCGCCGACAGCGCTGGGGCCAGACCGGATGCTGTGCACCCAAGCTCGGCCCGGACCAGGCCGTTGAGGATCGCGCCGGTCGCGCACGCACACACACGGGTGCGCACACATGTGCGCGCGCACACACACATGCTTGCACACACCCGCACAGTAGTCACCCTGCCCCTTTTGCACACGCACACACACTGACACCACATGGGACACACACACTGACATAGACCACACACACAAAAAGAAGTACACCCACTGACCCGCCTCCCACACACAAATACACACACACGCACGCACATACTCGTGATGCCGCAACAGATCTCCGACCCCGACAAGGCCCTGGTCCGCGACACCCTGCCCGCCGGCCTTGCCGCCCCCGAGTCCAAGCTGCGCACCGCGTTCGGCGCCGCCATTGCGGTCATCTACAACTTCGACGGGGATGCGGGCTGGCCGGGCCTCACGGAACCCTCGTCTCGGCGGTGCAGCGCCGCACCGACTACCAACAGCGAGCGTATCCCACCCCCCCTTCCGCAGAACCCCTTGCTAGCGCCCTCGCCCAACCTTCTCGACACCCACGGTCACTCCCTCAGGTTGCTCATGCGCCGCCCACGCGCCTTCTCCGTCCCCCGATCGTATCGGATGTATGCCATGCCACACAGCGGCCCATGCGCGCCAACAGGCTGCACCCGCGACTTCGCCCCCCCCCCCGCCGCAGTCTCCGGCGCCGTGCGCTGCCTGTGCCGATGGCGCAAGCCTTGACGAGAGCGCAAGCCGCGCCTGCTCAGGAGCTGTCCGCCTCGCTGCACGGCATCGTCGGCGCAGAGGCGGGCGCGCTCGCCGCCGGCGCCGGCGGCACGGGATGGGCGGCGGGATGGGCGGGCGCGTCGGCGCCGGCGGCGCTGGTGCGGATGGCGCTGAGGATATGGCGGAGCTCGTGGCCGGTGGGTCGCGGTTGGGGGGGTCGAAGAGGCGGATGCCGTGCTTGGCGCGAACGATGCTGCCGATGGTCACGATCAGGACGATGCCGACAACCTTTGATTCTCAAACGGGCCCATCCCAGTATATCTTTGTTCAGTTCAGTGGAGCGTCGCGCAGCTTTTACGATCTCGTCGGCGACATCAATTCCCTTGTCGGTAACGATGCGCTCAGGCCTGAGAACTGGAGGCGGGGAGCGACGCGCGGCGGCGGCAGCGCGCGGCGCGCGACGCGATGGCCCCGTTGGTCGGCCCCTGGGTGCAGGTCATCGCTGGAGTGCTGGAGCTGCCCTTCGACTCGCAGTGAGGCACAAGGCCGGCGGGCCAGGACTGTGGGAAACCGGGCCACAGGGGGGTGTTTCATATGCAGGCAGCTGCATCGCCTCAACTGTTGATATCACAGAAATATCCTGTTGCATGCTCCGACTTCGTGCATGATTATCCTCATAGGTGCCGCTCGTCCCGCCCCGCGTGGCGCCCGCTGTGCCGATCCTGTCCGGCCATCTGTGGAGCTGCAAGCTCGGAGCGCTCGGCTGCTCATTCTGCTCGTCCAGTGAGCAGCGCTGCTGCTCGCGCCCGGAAATGATCGAGCAATGCCACCCCTGCTCACCGAACTCATCCATGCACGACTCAGCATGCGCGTGCCCCGCCTTGGCCAGTCGAGGCTAGTTGCATGTCGCCTCGCTTGACCTGATGACGTTGCGGATGAGTTACGGCCCATTATCGGCGCGCTGCACTTCGGTCCAGGATCTACTCCAGTACATGGAGGGCGCCATGCCCAGCGTCGCGGTGGCAGCATGGCAGAGCGCAACGAGAGGGTCGCTCTGTTTCATGTCGTTCTCCTTCGTCGTCATGGGCCCGACTGGGCTTTGTCATGCGGCGGCCTTGCCCTGAGACGCGCCTGACTTGATGCGCCAGTTTCTCAGCAATGGTTGCGGGGTCACAGGACAACCTCAATTCTGTCGCATGTGCAATGCATGATATAAGCTCAGATAATGATGTGAACGCTCAATGGGAAAACCTGAATCGATTCTTCAGGCTGCTGATCAACCAGGATGTTGATAGATTTGCATCCCCCCCCAAAATGGCCCATGGGAATAATATGTGAAGGGTGTGGAGGGCGATGGGACCCGCCGGCATGGGCGAGGGCCTGAGGAGGGCAGGCCCTGCGGCTGGAGACAGTGCTCAGCCAGGTGAGGCGCGGGGGAGCCTGCAGGGTCCTGCGCATGGGAGACGCGCGCGTGCGCGTGCGCGTGCGCGTGCGATCCTGCGTGCATGTGCACGTGTTTGGGCCTGAATTTGTGTGTGTGTGTGTGTGTTTGTGTGTGCGAGTGTGTGCATGTGCGCTCGCACGCACGAGTTTCAAGATGTGTAGGTGTGCGCGTGTGCGCACAGGATGTGCAGATGTGCTGGGTTTTTGTGAGCGGGGCAAATTTTCCAGGCCAGCATATCCACAGGAAAGAAAAGATATCCACTATACTGTAGAGGCCGACTGGAGCAGCGCGTCCATTGCGTAAGGCCATGCCGCGAAACACCCTCCGCAGTAGGGTGACTGGACCTTAATTCGACACAGGCCGATAAATGCGATCTTAAAAGCACTTACAGGGCCGAAGCACATATGAGCTTCACAGAGGATAGTATCCACATCAGCACAGACGCTCTTGCAAGCATCCGTCCGTCGTGTCCAATCTGGCGATCCTCGACGGCCAGCATACGACGATTCCCGCCATCGGCCGCGGCAGCGTGTCGGGGCTGCTGTTGAATTTCGAGGTGGACGATGTCGACCATGAATATCGGCGCCTGACCGAGGCGGGCTTGCCGATCCTTCTCGCGCTGCGCGACGAGGATTTCGGGCAGCGACATTTCATCACGGCGGACCCCAACGGCGTCCTGATCGATGACGCCGATCTCGTCGGCTGCGGTAGGAGTTAATACTGCCGCCGGCGACAACCCGTTGCTGATTCGGCTTCGAGCCCCGCCGACCGCCTGGGCTGCGCGATCGTGGCGTCACCCTGCCGTCCGCCTCCACGCAAAGCGGGGGCTCCGCGAACCGGTTGATCGCAACAGCAATATTGATCCTGGCCCTCCTGGCCAGTGGCTGTGCCCAATCCACGCCTCAGCAAGTAGCGTTTCAAGAACACCAAGCGTTTATTTCGCCCCAGCAAACCCATTCTGGTAAGGCCAACCATCACCTAAAGCACGATCCGGACATCAAGCAGAAGGACCTGGTCGCACTAGGCCGTGCTGCCGAGATCCTGGTGACCAGCTGCTGGAGGAGTTTGAGGGACAGGCGCTGAGGCGGCCCTGTCGTCGGCAATTGTGGCCTGGCAGAGGTGTGGTAGTATGCTGTGTGTGTGTGTGTGTTGTGTCTTGTTTAGTGGGTGCACACGCACGCGCATGCACGTGTGTATGTGAGTGTGTGTGTGTGTGTGCGGGCGCATGCATGGTGCATGCACACTCTTGTGCGCGCTCGCATGTGTGTCTGTGCAACAGGGCACTTGCCTTTGAGACACATCGTGCATTGAGCGCTCCGGGGCCTATATTTTGTGGCCTGTGGTGCCGGTGGTGCGAGGACGGTTGGCATGCTCTGCTAGGCCGTGCGGGGGTGACGTGTGATCCCGGCTGGCGCGGCCGCCAAGTTACTTAACATAAATCAGTTTCGCGCTCGCGCTGCCGGCATTGCGTCCCCTATTCTCCCACGCCGAGGCGTGCGCCGCGCAGGCGGACGAGGCGGCTGCGCGGGGCCGGCCACGGTGGTACCGGCTGCGCGATGCGGCGCAGCTGGTGCTTGGCAACCTGCTCACATCTGCGGACGAAATCGGCGGCAGGGCAGATCAGGCTGGCCACTCGATTCACGGCACGGTGACACGGGATTGAGTACGAGAGTGCATTCCTTCCAACTGCATGTCAAATTGCGAGGAATT
Organism: Scenedesmus quadricauda; assembly: GCA_002317545.1. Classification (NCBI taxonomy): domain Eukaryota; kingdom Viridiplantae; phylum Chlorophyta; class Chlorophyceae; order Sphaeropleales; family Scenedesmaceae; genus Scenedesmus; species Scenedesmus quadricauda. Next base: position 10,031 of record NNCB01000318.1, on the reverse strand, counting down.
GTGGTCGCCGCGGGCAATTGCCATGTCTTTGCCGACCGGGCGCTGCTGCTCACCATGCTGCAGAATCTGCTGTCGAATGCGATCAAATATGCGCCGCGCGCACGGATATTGGTCGGATGTCGCCCGCAAGGCAGCACCGTGTCGATCTGGGTCTCGACACCGGACCGGGAATTGCTTCCGACCATCTGCCACGGTTGTTCGACGAATTTTACCGCGTACGGAGCACGGGTGATGCCGATATTCAGGGTGCCGGACTCGGGCTCTCGATCGTCAAGCGCCTTGCCGCTCTGACCGGTCTGCAGGTGGAGATCCGGCCTTGGGGCTGGCCGCCCGTTCGTGTTCGCAGTGTCAGACATCTGTGGCCGCGCAGCTTGACGTTGTGGCGTGGTCCTGGGATTTCCGCATGCACCCGCACCCAGCCTGCACCCCGCCATCGCAGGCGGGAATGCCCTTCTGGTAGCCGCGCGCTGTGGCTGTGCGCCAAGCTGCACCCGCTGCCACGGCGCAGCAGAAGCAGGCGCTGCTGCAAGGGGCGGCGGCGGGCGTGTCTGGTGAGCCCTCCACACGCCCTCCTCCGCCCGGGCGTGATAACATGAGTCGATCGAGTGCCAGTGTCAGCAACTTCACCTCCAATGGTCAACCTGCAGTATTCAATCCTCAGGTGCCAACGCTAGTTCGCCACAACGGTCAATTGTCCCGCCGATGCCACACACACACACACACAGGACACACAACACACACACACACCACACACACACCCAACGCATGCACACACACCTCTTCGAGGTGCGCGCCCTCGGTGCCAAGGTCGGCGCCAACGGCAAGGCCTATGTCAACGGCGGCTACACCTTCGGCCAGATCGACGATCCCTATGTCGGTGCCGGTTACCAGCACAAGCTGGGCCAGAACCTGTACGCCAAGGCCGAATATCGCCACCAGTTCATCGAGAACTTCAGCGACTTCGACACTTTCGCGGTTGGCGTTGTAAGGTGAGGGAGGGAGAGGGATGTATGTCCGAATGCGTGTGTGTGCTTTTAGTCATGTTTATACGCTTGTATGCATCGCATGTGCCAAGGCGCGGACAGTGACCATGTGCCGTGGGCCGAGCGGGCCGAGGCGGGCGGCACGATGCTGCGCCGTAGGTCGTCACTCATTCGTCGTTCTCGTGCCTCCTTTTTTCAGCGCCCGAAGCGCGCGCCTCTCATCGCGCCAATCATTGCACCTGCCATGCCCCCGGTCACGCATAGCGTCTTCTGCGCAATCCAACCTTACGGCTCAGGGCGTCACGGCCCCAACGCGTTGCTGGGCTTGTGGCTGGTTATCATCTTCCACTACCTCCATTGGACCGAATGGCGGCGCGCCACGTCATGCAGCAAGCGGGCCGGTGCTGGAGGCCGGCGGCAAACGTCCACGCCCTCGTCGCGGGTGGGGCGCGCCCCAACACCTGCCTCGCTGCAATACTGCTGCTCTGTTCGATTGTTTGATGGCAACACCCCGGACTTGCGGAGCATAGATACGCAATGTGTGCTGCTTTGTCTGGATCCGTATACAGCGCAATCAGCATCTGTGCCCTTTCTCAGCTGCACCTGGGTGCGATCGTCCGCCGCTCCGCCCACCCCCATGCGCCCACGCCTACGCCCGCGCCTGCACCTGCATCGCGCTCACCTTGCGCAGACGAGGGCCGAGACGTGCTGCGCGCGCTGGCCGCCTGCCCGCGCTGCCTGCCAGAGCTCGCGCGTATGCCCTGCCCGTCCTCGTCGCCGTGGCCACGACGCGTCCCATCGACCCCCACAGGCGCCCCGCCAGCCACGTGCGTTCGGAGCGCCGAGTGCTGGCATCCCACTGCCTGCGCCTCCTGCGGGCGCCCTGCTGGCGTGCCGTTGAGCCTGGCGCCGAGCGACCCGTGTCACGCGTTTCATAAGATCACCACAGTCATTGACCTCGCCCCCCTCCAAAACCGACCCGGGTTCATCCGCCCGATAGTGGAGCAGCCGCCTGCCCAGCCGCCCATGCTGGTCAAGCTATCCGGAACCTGCTCGGGACCTCGCCCAGCCAGCCGGCCCAAGATGGCGGCCGCCTTCTGCCGCGCGGCGATGGCGCCGGCGGCGGCGCTGCCGGGGGCGAGGCCGACCCCTGGTGGTGTCCGCGGCGACGGCGCTGCTGGTGCAGCTGGTGGGTCGGTGGGGCGTGGCGTGGGCAGGCGCGCGCGTGCGCCTTCATTCGCGAGCAGCAGCAATTGGCGTTCGATTATTGGGAAGCGCGCTAGCTTATCCGTTTCGGGCGCCTTGCCGAAAATTGATGATTGTTATTCGGCGCGGGGCCGCGCAAGGGCAGGAAATCCAAGCCGCATGTCCTCTACGTATTTTGAGTCCGACCCCTTCAGGCTCAAACGCGCTCTCACACGCCCCTCTGCTCAGCTGCGCTGCGGGGGCCCCAACATTGTCCAGTGGGGGCCCCCTGGCTCCAGCCCCGACACGGTCCAGCAGCTTCTCGCCGGCTGCGCCGCGCGGCTGCTCGACCCGAAGCTGCCCGACGGCTGCTCGGTCGCCGCTGGGGACCTGCTGCTGCAGCTTCTCAGGACCTTTGGAAGCTGCTCGCCGGAACTGGTGGCGGCGGCCGCGCGGAAGCTGGCGGCAGGGCCCAGCCCGCGGGTGGCGGCCGGGCTGGTGCCCTTTTTCGCCCGGCTCGCGCTGGCGGATGCAAAGGGGCTCATCGATCTGTTGGCGTCATCCACTGTGGACGTGAACACCTGCAAGCAGCGGGCGGCGGCGGACGCGAGACGGAGGCGCGTAGCAGCAGTCGGGGCTGCAGGCGCGCTGCCGCTGCTGCTGGAGGCAGCCCCGAGTAGCCGGCGCGCTGGCGACGCGCCAGACGGCGGCGGCGCTGGGTGCGCTGCTGGCGCAGCGGGGGCACCCGGCGCTCGCGTCGCTGAGCGTGCGGGGGGCGCCGGTGGAGGCGGCCGGCGGGGGGCGCGTGACGCGGAGCGCGGCGCGGCGGCAAGGGGCTGAGTATACGTGCCCTTTTTGATAGGAGTGCAGTTCAAAGATTAGACGGATACGCGTCCCAAAAGCCTTGGCCTGTTAAGAGCGGTGAAGCTGCGCATGATGCCCCACACGGTGCCGAACAGGCCGACAGGGCGCGCCGACCCGATCGTCGCAAGCGTGCCGATCTTTTCGGCAGCCCGACCCGTGCCGCCGCCCAGGTCACGGCCGCTGCCAAGCTGGTGCACGTCTGGGGCTGCTGCCTTCGCCGCCGAGGAGGACGACGCCTGGGCCGCCGTTGGCCTGGAAGGCTCCACGCCTCCGACGACGACAGCGTCGCCGGCGCCAGCGACGGCCGCGGCGGCGGCGGCGGGCCGTTCGGCAGCGCGGAGATCGTCGCGGCGGGCGGCGAGTCGGGGCCATCGGCGGCGGCGGCGGCGGCGGCGCGCTGTACGCGGCCGGGCTGGGAGGCGGGGCATGATGGCGACGTCCGGCGCGCAGCGCGGCGGGCACCCCGCGGCGAAGGACCCCGAGGACGCGGCCGACCCGCTGGCGGCGGTGCCGCTGCGCGAGGTCGTGCGGCGGGGGCTGGCGCCAGTCGCGGCGCAGGACATGGTGAGGCGTGCGATCGAGCGTTTCGGCGAGGCGCGTAAGTTCGTGATAAGGGACGGCTCGAAGATCGGAGCGGCCCGTTCAACGATTTCTGCTGCGACTGCTGACGCATGTTGTTAGCATTATGGGTCCCTGTGACTGCCGGAATTTGCACGTCCTGTTGCACGCGCTGGATTCTTGGCTGGAGCCTGCCCCACTGCCCGGCCGACCGTCCGATCCTGCTTCAGCAGTTCATCGCCCTCGCCGCAGGCTTCTACGGCCGGCGCTGGCCGGGATGCAGCGTGCCAGGCGCAGACGCTGGCGGCCATGCTGTCCTGACAGCGGCCTGCTGGCACGCGGAAGCCGCCTGAGCGAGGGGGCGGGGGGGCTGGGAGGAGGGCTGGCTGCAAGAATGGCGGGTGCGTTGTCGACTGCTGTCAATATGCAAAGGCGCTGTCGACACGTGATTGCACCGTCAGCTGCTGTCAATCTGGAGCGAATTCGCAACCATGGCTCTGACCGCGTGTTGGCTTGACAGCCGGTGCCGTCGTCCGCGCGACCACAATTCATATTGGGCTGAACATCAGCCTACGCCGTCCTGGCATCTGCATGCCGCTGGTCCATGCGTTGCTGTTTTTGGCTCCGCCTCCCTGTTGGTTCGCTCCGGCACGCCGGCGGCACCAGATTGCTTCGCCTTGTTGACTGTAACACCATCGGAAGCTTTGGTCTATAGAAGTCGGATCGTGGCGATCAGGTCGATCGACTTCGGCAGCATATCCTTGCCTGACAGCCAGACACAGGCCGAGCAGCTTCAGGTGGCTGGGCAGCCAGGCCGTGGCAAGGCGGGCGAGCCAATTGATGTACATCAGCGATTGCTCTTGCTACACACGTGCAGAATTTGATTCAGCTGGCTGAGCGCTGGTTGGGAGTACGATCGCCTGCTCCGCTGGCTGGTCGGCACCCTGCTCCTGCTTTGCATGCTACGGTCGCAGCGCGACATGACCACGCAAAATCCTCGCCTTCCGTGCGGCTGCTGCATGCCCCGGCAAGCGGCCAAGGCAATTATGTGGACGCAATAGCCGGTTTCTGCACGTGCGCTCCGTTGTCTTCCTACATACCCACGCCTCCAGAAAGCACTCGCGGTTGCAAACAGGTTGCTAGCGTGGCACCAGCCGTCCATCGTCACCCCGCTTGTGCATCCACGTCAAGAGCGTGCCAAGAACGACATATGTTGGAGGGTGCTCGTGGGATAGCTTGATAGACGGACAGAGCTGTGCGTAGTGATCACACCATCAAATGGACGAAGTGGAAAGAAGGCTTGAGGTGCTGGCTAACCAGCTAGCGCCTAATGCTGAGGAGATCAAGCAGCTAGTCCTCAATCCTACAAGCCAGGTAGAAGACTGGGCGAGCAGCGTGCGAACTCGCCGAGGCAGCGCAGCAGAGCACAGCTGCATGGTGTTCCTCTTCCGACCCCGACACCTCCAAACCCGCTCTGCAAGCAGGATCTGGTGGCGGGCGACCCCCTGATGGCAGAGGAGGCGTATGCGGTGCCGCTGCCGGAGACGCGCAGCCGGATGGCTCGTGGGACGTGTACAGGTGTGAGCGGGTGTGTCGACAGCGCCCGCCTGCATGGGAGCGGCGGCGCAGCATGCGCCCGTCGTCCTTTGTGCCATCCCGTCACAATACGCTTGTCGGAGGGGTGCGGCTGGGAGCGCCTGTCCGTTCAGGCCACGCCCCGCTCCTTTCACTCGCCCCGAAACACCGGTCTCGCTTTCCCCACGGAAGCTGCTCACCGCCTTCCCAGAGCCGGACGAGCACGTGCACACGCTGTCTGACAATTGGGAGACGGCAGTGGCGCGGTTCCGCACGTGAGCGACAGCAAGAGAGGATAATGGACACCAAACAAGGGACGAGCAGCCGAGCGAACGAGGCACACGGGACGAATGGCGCCAGTGGCATGGCGGTGGCGGCCGGCTCTACCAACAGCACGCAGCCGGCTCGCCGGCTTTTGTAGCAGGCCCTGGCAGCTTCTGAGGCGGACGGCGCGCGCCTCTCTGCTAGCCGCCAGCTGGAGTGGGTGGGGGGGGGGCCTTACGACCGTGTACGGTCACCTCAAAACGTTTAGCGACTCGCTGGCGACCTACGTCCGCGCTGAGCAGCCGCAAGCACGTCTCTAGGCTGGGAGGGGGTGAACCTCCCGAGATACTTCACTTCGCATTGGGCGCTCGCCTCGGCGAATGCCTCAGCCCGGCCTATTGGTCGGATGTGTATTGATCCCTACCTGCGTCCAGGACGGCCACCACCAGCGCCGGGCCTGGACTTCGTAGCCCGCATACGCATCTCTCACGATGCGATACTCAGCGCTCATATTCGCCCTTTCCTGAAGCATAGACGACTGCAGCGGACCCGCTCCCTCTGGCTGCGAGACGCGGGAGCGCATCGCTGTACCCGCAACGCGCCGCATGACCGCTCCGCAGGCTGGCGACATCCGCACGGCCATTGGGTGGGGTGCTGACGAGCAGTTGCTGAACCAGATTCACTAGAGGGCATGGGGCAGAGGGTACTTTTCTTGTGGAGGGTTTGTTAGAGTCATGTGCATGTGTACCAGAGAGATAAGGTTTAGGGATGCGTTTGTTTCAAGCACCTTTGTGTATGTCATCAGCAAGTGTATGCAGGTGGTACCGCCCATGGGTTTATACTGTGATGCACCGCAGTTTGTCTTTTTTGTGTAGACAGCTGATCATGTATGTGTATAATGTGTGTGTGTGTGTGTGGCGCGCTGGGTGTCTGTGTGTTGGTGATATGAAGATAGAAGAAGCCCGGGGTTCACGGGGTGGGGTGCGGGGCCTGTGGCTGCTACGATTGGCAGTCGGTAGCAGAGCGAGAGGGCGTGCAGGGGCCCGCGACGGCGCGGTTCCAGGCCGCATCTCCCCCGCCGCCTGCGCGATGCGCGGCAGCGCCCCCGCCGTCCCCCTTTCGCCCGCTCGCGGCTTACCGCCGACCCTGCCTGCCGCGCTGTCACACCCAACCCTTGGGCAGAGTAGCGGTGCTGCTGGATGCCGCGGCGCACGCCTTCGGGGTGGAGCCAGTCTTCGACTTGCGTTCCCTTCGGGCCGGTTACCTCGGTCAGATAGATGGCGCTGAGATAGGGTTGCAAAGCGCGCGACAAGGGGAAGAAGCGAATGAGCGTTTCGACACCCACATTGTTTCGGTCTGGCGATGCTGCACAAAGGTTCGGCATGACGTGCCCTGCGGCAGTTTGTGACAAGAAACAATGTTTTGGCGGCGAAGTGTGACGGGTTTGTACAATTTTTCACGGCAACGCTGCGCCATAATTGCGCGTGAAGCTGGATCGACAGGCTGGCGGCGCGCCGTAACGCGCCGCGGGGCATGCGACAGCACCGATTTTGACTCGCGCGCTGCCCCTCCACCCAGCTGCTGGTGGGAGGCGCGGGACCCTGAATGAGCAGCGATCAGGAGTGGCGCCTTAATGGCAGCAACGCACCGCACCTGCTGTTCTACTGGGCTGCTGCAGTGTTGCCAGGCAGTTTGAAACAATGCATGTATGGCAAAGCGCCACCACCCACCGTGAGCCCTAAGCAACCTGGCTGTGGCTCCAACAGGCGTGGATGTGTGCAATCGTCCGCTGTATATCAAATACATATTGTCCCGCAGGGGTGTGGCGCGCGAGCGCGTCGCGGCTGACAGAGCTGCCAGCAGACGCCAAGGCGCGGATGGTCACTATTGAGCAGGTGCGGGGCGACCACCACCGCCCTGCCCCGCCGCAGCGATTGAGGGCGTTCTGGAGGTACGCAAATGCGCAGGCTCAGGACAGAATCGGCCTGCAGGGTACCGTGCGCATCCGCCAACCGCCCAGCACGCCAGGGCTCCTGCCGCGGCCAGTGCAAACGGCGCCCCCGACTGCCCGCGTGCGGCGGCTCTCAATGTTTCGTTGTTGCCTTCGCTCGCAGGTTGAGTCCCTGGGCCGCCGCCACCCGCGCGCCCACGTGCCGCCGCGGCCCAGTGACCTGGCCACCATCTGCTACACCAGCGGAACCACCGGCACGCCCAAGGGTGCGCGGCCGCCGGCGGGCCGCCCTCGCCGCGCACCGCCGCGCCCGGCTCGCGATGCGCGACGTTGATCGCCACCCCGCTCTATTCGAACACCGACCCTGGTGGCTTGATCCCGCCGCTCGTTGGTGGGGGGTGGGGAGTGTCGGGACCGCCTGCACCATCACGCGGCTGCGCGCCGTGCAATCTGAAGAAGGGCGGGCGCACCCCCGCAACAGGCGCATATCCCGATCCACCGCCCCAGCCGTGGCGTCCGGCCGCAGCTCGAAAGACGGCCCTTTCCCACGTCACCCCGTGACCCCGCAGCGCCTCCGGTGCCGTCCGGCCATCTCGACTTCCTCGAACCTGATCGACGACGCGGCCGGCACCGCGGCGCTGCGCGCCGAATTTCCAGCCGAGGGACCGCCACATCAGCTACCTCCCTCTGGCCCACATCTACGAGAGAAACAACATGACGGTGGGGTGCGGCGTTGCTGGCTGGGCGGCCTGCGGTGCGTGGGCATCAAAAGTGTTTGATTACTGATTAGAGAGGTTGCGCAGGGTCTCGAGGTATTTGGGCAGGCTCGGTGGCGGGGTTTCCAGGTCCTCGTTGGGCCGGCATTGAAGCAAGCGCGCGCGCCGCCCGGATGGCGGTGGTCGGGTGCTTTTGCTCCAGGTAAGCCGCAAACTGGGGTCATGGCGGGGCTGTTGACGGCTTTTCGTAGCTGATATGATGGGGGCTCACGTCGCCTGGCGCCGAGTCACCCCCGCCTGCAGATGACGATCCACATGGAGGGCAGCATCGGCTTCTACTCGGGCAACGTGCAGGAGCTGCTGGATGCCGCATGGTGAGTCCGCCGGACGGCTTCCAGCCGCGTGTGCTCTGACGTGCAAAACAATCAATGGGTCAGTTTTGACTGTTTTGTTAAACAGCAACCTGGCGGGGTGTGCGTGTGTGCGTGTGTGCGTGAGTGTGTGTGTGTGTTTGTCGGGTGCAGGTGTGAGGACGCATCCGGTGGCAGCATACAACTGCGCCCTGCGCTCGCCGCGCATCATGCCAGCGCGCACTTTGTCATCCCTGCACGCACACACAGCGACATCGCCCAAACCCAACAGCTAGCCGTGCCCCTCCAGCTGTATGCCCGCCCTTCCCTCACCGCGCCTGCGCTACCGCCCGAATTTCCTCAGCCCCACATCTATGGGAGCATCTGCCGCGGCTGTGGAACCGGATCTCGAGCAGAGTCATGGTCGCCATGGCGACGGCAACGCGATGTCGCGCGCCCTGTTCGAGCGGGTGGGTACCGGGGATCAGTGCGACGGGCAAAGTGCCATGACGTTGCAGCTCGTACAGCCGGACCACGCCAGCGCGCAGCGGCGGCCCCAGCGGGGTTGCCAGGCGCTACCAGGACCCACGCAGCACTCCACGCGTTCCAAGTCCAAAATTCCGTGCTGTACCCTGGCCGGCATTCTCCTGCCGGTAGACCCGTAGACGTTTTGTTCTTGGCAGCAATCGCGTCCAGAATTTGTGGGCTGTTATCGGTGCAGCCATCATGGCCGCGATGCGGGCCGCTGTGGGACCGTCTTGTGTTCAGCAACGTCAGGGCCAAGCTGGGGGGAGAGGTGACGTACCTCACGACAGGTGAAGAGGGGCCGCTGTTTGAGCGTTGGATGCTGCTGCACCTGTTGTAGCCTTTGTAGAGCTCCTTCTTTGGTGTGCGTGAGTGTGTAGGTGTGCAAGCTCCCGGAGCGCGCGTTGATGTGTTGCGTGCGAGTCTTTTTGTGTGTGTGTGTGTCCTAGAGAGAATTGCGTGTGTGTTGTGTGTGTGTGATGTTATCGCGTGCTGGAGAGGCTCGGTTCGCGCGTCGCAGTCTTCGACGCCACAGCGACGCCTGCCTGCGAGGCCGAGGGGCCGAGCCGCATCTCGATGCCACGCCTCGCTGAGCGTTTCTGCATCAATGCCCTTTGTCCAATCACGTCAACGATCTAAGTTACAGCGTCACCAGAAAACGGCACGGCGGCTCGCCGGCATCCGGCGGCATCCAGGCGCGTCCCCCAACAGCACGGATTGATGCATGGTGTCCGCGAATGCTTCGACTGACCCGCAGAGCGGCCTCGAATGCGCCGGAACTATATCCCCAGCGATAGCTTCCTGACGACCCGACCACATCGGACTCGTGGCGCTTTACGCCGGAACGTGGCGTGCATGAGTGCGTGTACGCGCGCATGCGAACTGAGCGTGTGTGTGTGTGTGTGTGTGTGTGTGTGTGTGTATGTACGTGTGTGTGTGGTTGATGAGCGAGGCCTGAGCAGCCCGTCCAGCACATTCCCTCCCTCCCTCCCTGCACTGCGTCAAAACACGCAGTGTACTTCCTCACGCTCCTTGTCCCCCACCCTCACCCTCACGCTAC
>NNCB01000317.1:0-19779 GCA_002317545.1 Scenedesmus quadricauda | reverse complement strand
GGGTGCGCCGCTGCCTGTTGATCGTAGAATTCAGGGTGGCAGCATGCGCCCAGAGATTGAAGATGCGCTTCCTCGCCGCAGATCGCACTTCATCGCCCGCTGTCACCACGCGCCCCCCCGCCCTGCCCCGACCTTCGCCCCAAGGTTGACGAGGGCATGATGGACGAGCTGCGGCGCATCAAGGAGCGCGTGTCCCCCAGCGACACCCTCCTGGTGGTGGACGCCATGACGGGCCAGGAGGCCGCGGGGCTGGTCAAGACATTCAACGACCAGGTCGACCTCACGGGTGAGGTGGGGAGTGGGGTAGGGTGGGAGGCAATGAGGGAGGCAGGGAGTGAGTGTGAGTGTGTGTGTGAGTGTGTGTGTGTGTGTGTGTGCGTGCGTGCAGCGTATGTGCCGTGCGTGCATTTGTGTGTTGGAGGTGAGCTCGCATCCTGCAAGTAAAGCACAGCGTCCGGATCTGACGAAAACCATTCACAATGTTCAGGGCCGGAACGGTTTTTCAGGGGGAACGGCGTGCCTAGCCCGGGGCGATTCTTCTTGGGCGAGGCGCTTCGAACCCCGGCTTTGACCGCCTCAGGCGCTGTGCCAAGCTGCGCAGCACAAACCCAGTGCCCTCCCTCCGTTCACCAATCGACGCCTGTCCCCCCGTGCCGCCGCCAGGCGCCATCCTGTCTAAGCTGGACGGCGACAGCCGCGGCGGTGCCGCCCTGAGTGTGCGCGAGGTCAGCGGCGAGCCGATCAACTTTGCTCGGCACGGGCGAGACCTGGAGGCGCTGGAGGTCTTCCACCCCGACCGCATGGCGCAGCGGATCCTGGGGATGGGCGACGTCCTGACGCTCGTCGAGCGGGCCCAGCAGCAGTTCGACGAGCGCGACGCGAAGGACCTCGGCGGAGAAGGGAGTCCCCGGGCTGCGTTCAAACTTGACGTTCAGAGCTGAGGAGCTGCATCCAGGGGCAAGCGGCACGCCACAGCTCAGCACTCAGCGTGTTGGAGCCCAACGCCGGGCCGGATGTCATGTGCACAGTGCGACGTGTTGTGCAAATTCTCGCTGGCCCCTCCTGAACAACCCCGCACGCCCGCATGCGCACGCATCTGCATGTGAATGCATACGAGCGTGCGCCCATGCATCCACGAAGTGTTCACATACGCGCACGTGCGCATGCGGCCTCCCTGTTTCCAGCAGGACGAGGTGGATGAGCTCAGGAGGCGCATGGAGTCGGCTCGCTTCGACTTCAACGACTTTCTGCGCATTTTGAGCGCGTCAACAACAGGGTGGCCTCAAAATGCTCAAGCTCAGCCAGGCAGCCAGGTCGTGAGAAGAGCTCTATGAGGTCGAGAAGAAGGCCAAGATGTATAAGGGGCTGATAGCAGCATGACACCAGAGGTGTGTGAGGGGTAGAAGAGAGGGGGGCGTGACAGGACCTAGGGATGGATAAGCATGGCATGGGGAGGACGGAGAGGTATCGCTACTTTTGAAATTAAACGTGGAGCCGGGTCATCCCTATGTGCACCGTTTAAGGATCCCGGGATCCGGGGCCATCAAAGAGCCAAGCCGAAGCCGGAGAAACCCAGCACCACCACGAACACCAGGAAGCCCGCCCCCGCCAGGACGTGAGAACCCTGAGCTGCTGATGAAGATCGCCAGCAGGCGGCGCCGCGTGGCAGACGGCCCATGGCCGCCATGAGGCCGAAGATAAGCCACTTTACCGGTTTGCGGAAATGAGGCGTCAGTTGCAGGCGCTTGGCGCGGAGGTACCCTGCGGGTCAGGTATGAAGGTACCTTAAGCCTGGGCTTTCTGGCAGAAGTACACGATCTCGTTGGTGGGTAGGGCGTAGCGGCGTACCTCCTCGGCGGGTAGCTCGTCCATCACGAAGCGATCATCCGTCCGCTCAGCCGTCGCCTGGAATTCCAGGTCGCGATCCTGACCGACCGCATCAACACGCTGACCGATCATTCCAGGCGCACCACAAGGACAACCACAGCCGCCGCGAGGCACTTCGATGATGGTCAACAAGCGCCGCAGCCGCCCGCTATCCGTCAGGAAGGCGCGGCGCGCAAGGACATGGCTCAGCTGACGTCGAAGCTAGGAAGCCCTTGGACAAGACAAGGGCTTTGCCACCAAGCGGTAAAGCAATACACAATCGGTATCGCATTGTCAACCCCAGTGTTCCTAATTTCTATGCTGTGGCTGCTGCTGTCTTTTTTGTCTTTTTTGTTGTTGCGTGTAAACCTGGATATCTTGGCAGCAGGGAGCTTGACCCACTTCAACAGGACTGGAGGTTGAGCTGCCGTTGCGCCTGCTGCAGAAGCTGTTATTCTTGGACACGGTGTTGACGCACAATGCAGCTGTGGACTTGCCGTTGGAACATATGTCTGCTTTTTGAAGCTTGTCAAGGGATTTACTCCTGCAAAGTTTACCTGCCACTCAGATGATAGTGTTGCCGCGCCAGTCTGCACCGTCCGGCTGCCACGTGATGGCCGCCTGCCACGGCGGCGGCCAAAGGCAGCAGCAGCAGCGAGACAGCCACCGCGGCCGCTGCCTGACGAGATTGTCGTCGGCCAAACTGTGAAGCGGCAGCGACTCCACCAGAGTGCACACCAACCAGGCAGGCCGCAGCCACGACAGGTGTCAGGGATATCGTGGGAAGCAGATAACCTGAGAGCACAAAAGTGCTGATATGCTGCAGTGCAGTGGATTTTTAATGTTCGGTAAAGTGATCGCCAGGTCGGCAAGATTTAAGGTCCCCGTTAGCAAAACAGTACCAGAAGACAATAGCAATGGAGGGTCAGAGCGAATATGTAACACGAGATGCCACATGTACACAGGCGACACACACACGTGTCACACACGCACACGCACACGCGCTGCACACATAACACTCAAACCACTTATCATATGAAGTGACGACACACCCAGGCCATGGCGCCGCCCCCAACGAGCATGCATGCGCTGCCAGCCCGGCCCTTGCTGTCGCTCCAGGGCAGCCGGCTGCCGTTGCCCCATCGCCGCCCACAATGCCGCCAGGCCGTCATCCCACAGCCATTCCGCGTGATGTACGCCATATTCTAAACAATTGGTTGTCTTTTTCGTAAAAATACTTAAAGCGGTTAGACAGCCATTGTTCCAAAGCGGAAGGGGCTATAGGTTCGCCATAGTTATAATGCAGGCCCCTGGTTGGATGACCAGCCCCCCCCCCCACGTTATGAGGCCGGCCGGGATTGGCGAAAGGCGCGGGCGGACCGCACCAGCACGGCCACCAGCAGGGGGCCGCGGAGCAGCTCGCCATCTTTTCGGCGCTCTGATTGTCGGGCATGACGATGATCGTCTTGTCCCCAGCGCGTTGCCGACCAGCGCCAGCCGCACCCGGTTGGCGCCGGTCGGCCGCCGCGATGAAGCGTGCCTGGGGCCAGGCTGCGTAGGTTTCCGAACCCGGCGTGGTCGAACCACTGTTGAGCGTCGACAGGATCGACGACCCCGGTGCGGAAACATCGATCAACGCGCCGTAGTTGGAAAAGCTCGAACGTGCGCCTGTGCTGGTGTTCGACGCCACGGCAATCACGTTGTTGCAGTTGGCCGGGGAGAAAGTTGGACACGTAGGAGGAATAGTGGCCCAGATCTGACGTGCACCAGCTTGCGCTGAAGATGGTTGGCGAGGTGGAAGACCTGGCGCAGAAACGGCGGCGTGGTTGCTGTGGACCGATGGCACAGGAACAGTCGCGATCGCATGTCACTCAACAACGTTGTCACCACACACCAAACACGAACATGTGCATCCGCGTCGCGCGTTGATGCACCCCCACCAAGCGCGCAAACCGCTCGAAGCCGAAGAGCACGCGGCCGAACGCGCACGCACCGACGCCGGAACCGCACACGCACACACACACATCACACACACACACTGCAACTCACATGGTTACGGACGTTCCTCCTGCCGGGATCGGCGCATCCTGCGCGCCCCAGTCGAACCAGATGATCTGGTTGCGATAGGCGCCGCTGCCGCCCGCCGTCGCATATTGCGCCTGGGCGGGTGTGGAAACCAGCGCCATGCCGATCGTCCAGATGGCCGCGCGCAGCGGGCGGATGAAAGGCCGAGGCGCGCGATGCCCGCTGGAAGCTGCGGACCATGGTGCTATGATTATAGTTGTCCAATGTTTGCTGTGCCACTGGTGGCGCCTGGAGCCGCCCGGCGCCATGGGCGAACCGCCCGGCGCCATTGAGCACCCAAGGCACCACCTTGCATGCACCTATCTGTCAACTGCCCGCTCAGGACCAAACTGACCGCGCAGGAATATAAGCTCCTGTCCTACCTTCTCCACCACAAGGGAAAGGTCGTGTCGCGCACCGAGTTGATCGAGCATATCTACGACCAGGATTTCGATCGCGATTCGAACACAATCGAAGTGTTTGTGACGCGGATCCGCAAAAAGCTGGGTGCCGATATCATCACGACGATCCGTGGCCTGGGTTACCAGCTCGACGATCCGCAATAATTAATGGGAGAGGCCGAGGCCGGACCGGCAGGTGCAACGGCGCCGGACAGGCGTCGCAGCAGCGCCTGACTTGTCAGCCGGGGCTGGCTGTTCCCTGCCCAAGGCGGCGGTGTGGCCAGTAATCGCAGCGGTGGCTGGGCCGCCGCACGGCCCGTGAGCCTGGTGGGGCTCCATGCAGGCCGACGCGGCGGCGGCGCAACCCCCGGCCGGGAGTCGTACGTCGGTCCAGTCGGACAGCAGCACCACGTGTTCGCGGTCCCAGCTGTACGGCAGCGGTTCGACGGGATCGACGATCAGCGCGCCGTACAGCCCTGCCTGTTCCTGGAACAGCGAATGGCTGTGGTACCAGTACGTGCCGGACTGCCCCAGCGTGAAGTGGTACTGGAAGGTTTCGCCGGGATGGATGCCGTTGAAGCTCAGTCCCGGCACGCCGTCCATGTTGGCCGGCAGGAGGATGCCGTCCAATGCAGCGAGTCACTGTGGCGACGTAGACCGTCGGCGCGATTATCATGCGCAGCGCAAACTCAGCGTCAAGAGCCGCTGATGCAGTATGGAACATCACATGCAAACCTACCCTCACCAGCAAGCGGGTGCTCTCGCGGGCGTGGCCATGTCAGCATACACTCTGGCCATGGCCTCCTCTCGTTGAACACCCAGGCTTTGTGCGAAACTGGGCCAAGAGCGACACCACCTCTGCCAAGAAGCATGAGGTGGCGCTGAGGCTGCTGCAGGAGCTGTCGCTGCTGGCGGCGGAGGCCCGGGGGTGAGAACGCACGCAAAGGCTGCAGGCTGTGGACATTGTGCTGCTGCAGGCAGGCAGGGCAACGTGTCCTTGTTCAGGCCTGATGCCACAGCCTGCCCGCACCAGGCAGGCCAGGGCTGGCACAGGTGGCCAGAACAATGCCGGTTCAAGCGCGTACCTGGATAGCCTCTCGTACGGTGGGGCTGGCCCACTGCCTGCGTAGGTACGCATCTACATCGGTTCCCGGCAACAAGGGATCGGCCAGGCTCTGGGTGGGAATCCGAAGCAGATAAAATGGATGAGGAATGACATGCATAGCCTGGCGTAGTACCTAGTGATGAAGCCTTGACGGAGTCCCCCCCCCTCTACGCCAGAAGCATTTATTGAGCACGAACCGAAGTTTGTACTAAAGCGTACCCCTCCTCCCTCCACAAGTACCTAGTCACGCTGGCGGCGGGATAGGCTTGCTGCAGGCGACAGAAGCCGGGCCAGGAGGCCATCGCCGAGTTCGCGGTCAAGCAGTGGGAGGTGGAGGCGGTAGGGCGGTGGGGCGGGGTGCAGGTGGGGCTGCATCGAGTGGGCTAGCAACGGGTTGGGACGAGTGGCGTCGGCCAGTTACCGGTATGAGATAATAAGACCGCACCGCTTCACCATTCGCCATATTATATCCGATATTTATGGCAATTTAAATACTACTGGCGAGGTATAATAAGCACAAACAACTTCTCCGGATTTTGTAGCTGGTTTCCATTTTGGCATGATATTCATTACACAAATCGCTTCCTCAGGAATGCCATGTGCTAACCCTTTACCTCTTACACGACTTTACGGGCTGCCCACCCACCCACGACGTCTCAGTTCTGCTGGACCGCAGACCGGAGAAGGCGCCTCCCTCCAGCGGGTCGCCGGGATCGTCGCGCCCGTGGCCGCAGGGCCCGTGGATTGTTGCGCATCGAGAGCCGACATCCGCGTCCCGTCGATGACGATCGTACCTTTCGGCAGCGCGGTTTCGACGACCCTTGCATGCACCCATCGCCAGCTGACCCTTCCATTCCCACCAATCCGACGCACTCAAGCGCACGCACGTATGCGCGCGCGCTGCACACACAGCCTCACACACACACACACACACACACACACACACACACACCACCACCACCACCACCACCACCACCACTACCCCCCCCTCCCCCCTTCGCCCCCCCCTGCAGCGCCACGAGCCGCTGGACGTGGAGCGCCTGGTGGCGGCCTCGGGGCTGATCGGCGCCGGCCACGCGCCCTCCACGGGGGCGGGCTTGAGGTTCTTGCTGATGGACTCCAACGGCCAGGCCTGTACCTGCTGCGGGTCTACATCCGGTCGGCGGAGCAGTCGTCAGGTCAGGCGGCAAGGGGGGGCGGCGGCAGCGCAGGCTGCTGTTTTTGCGCGGCTATGGTAGTCGTATGCTTGTCAAGTGCCCGCCTGCTGTCTGGGGCAGCTTTTGAACCAACAACACCACTGGTGCATTATTCCGCGCCCAAACCCTCAACCCCCCTGCCTGACACGCATCGACCGTAGCCGCAGCGAACTCGTTTCGAGCGCGGTCCGTGTGTCAGTGGGATGACAGCTTTCGGGCGCAGTATGATTGCGGCATGAGCGGCCGAGATCGGGCAAAGCCCGGCCGCTAACTTGATCAATCTGGCCGCTTGAAGACGGTCGGCTTTTGGGGCCGAACTATAAATAGCCGACATCCACTGATCTTGATCACCGGCAAGATCTCTAGGGAGGGGGCTGCAGACGCTATTGCTTGTCATGTTCACCCCCACCTGACGCTCCCTGTGACATCCAGGTGGGGCGGCCGTACGTTGGTGGCATGGGTCCATCCGGTAGCAGCGCATTGCCGCCCACATCGGCAAAGCTGGAGGCTACTCTACACCGGGAAGTGCGGGCTTGGCGTCAACGGCCATTCAGAGCGCCGGCTGGTATCAGTTGCTGGCTGGCCCGCAAGGCATTGCTGGCCTCACCGTCTCGTTTCGATCAAGTGCCTACGTGGAGTAGTCACCTTTACTCCCGTGGTTCGCCCTCATGTGTGCCTGGCTCCCTCCCTCTCAGGAAAGGTAGGCTCCTACTTCTGCTCCAACTGCCGACTGGCATCAGCGCTGTGCGGCGGCGCCGCTGCTGCGGTCGCGGCCCTGAGCCCAGCGGGTTGTCTGGCCGGCGTTGGTGGCGGGGGGTACGTTATCGTGGAGACCAACTTCAGGGCCGAGGTAGGGGGGCACGCGGGATTGCCCGTGTCACCCAATTGCCATATTGTAATTGGGTGACCGGGGACTAGGATAAAGGCGGCGTTGCCCCTTTTGGGCATGCCATAGGAAGTTTTATGACGAAATTGAGTGGCTCGGACAGCAAGAGCACCCTTTACTGCTCCTTCTGCGGCAAGTCGCAGCACGAAGTCCGCAAGCTGATTGCAGGGCCGACCGTGTTCATCTGCCGATCCTCTCGCAGAAAACCGCCGCACGGGGGAAAGGGTTCCCGCTTCGCCTATCCACTCTGGAGGCACGCCAGGACTGCCGTCCGGAAGCGCCCGCCAAATCTGCTGGGGAACCGTTACGTGATTGGAATGTTGTGCTTTTATCTCTAGCAACTGGGAAGATGCCATGGGTGGCGCGCTATCATCGGATTCCTGTTTAACGCCGATCGCACACCCCCAGGTGGCAGCGCGGGTGCCCAGTGTCCCTGAGGTGAGGGACTGTGAACCCCGGCTGGGAGCTTTGATGGCTGGGAACGGGGTGCGATACATCTGCAGGGTGTTGCTGGCGCTCCGTGCACCATGCCGAAACAGCCATGGCCGGATCATGGTCTGTATGCCCCTTGACGGCCTCATGACAACGCACATCACATGAACGCGACTCTGCTCTGTGCGTCCGTTGCACTTCCTACACCCCGCATCATGCACCCTCATATGTTACCCCCACCCGCCCCTGTTCCCTCACAGTCCCCCTCAGTCGGTTCAGGCAGGTGCGTGGCGCGTTCGGTGCAGACGCCATCGAGCGGAATGTCCCACGCCTCGGCCTGCAACGTGTCCACCCGCTGTAGCTCGAAGGCGGCGCCGAGCAGCAGCGGGGGGTGCGGGCGACTCCGCGCGGAACGCGAAGGTGCGATCGTACCAGCCGGGTGGGTCGGGATTGTCTGTAAGGGCGGGCTAGTCGGATCACCCAGGTGAGGAGATGCCCTTGTGTTCCTGGGCCCTTGCCGCTTTCGCGCTAGCTGTCACGCTGTCGAATCGACGGCCACAAGCCGGCTGCGCGCCACCCCGCCTTTGCTGTCCCCGCAGGCCGCACCCTGGTCGAGGAGCACATCAAGCTGCTCAAAGCCCAGGCGGCCATGGGCACGGCGCTGGAAGCACGCATTGCTTCGAGCGCGCACTTTGCTGGGTTTGTTGCCGAGCACCAGCGCACCCAGCTTTTGCCGATCGAAGGCCGGTTGAACATGAACGGGCTGGCGGCAAGGGCTTCGTATGCATGCTTGCAGGAGCCGGAGGCACTTGCGAAGAAGAGCCCAGCGCCGCCCAAAGCCAATGCGCAATAATACGCAAACGTGCGTCGGAATACCCCGCATCCGCCCGAGCTTCGTCTGCGCTTCATATTCCGTGCGGCCCGGCGATTTGGAACTGGTCGACGGATCGCCACCCGAGCGATGCTTGATCATCTCGGTCGTGCGTTTCAGCATCGACACCTTGGAAATGCCCGCGACATAGCGGCCGTCCCATTTCACTCGAAATTTGAAATTCTTATAGGGATCGAACCGGCGCATGCAAGCATGGACGAGTGACGCTCCCTTCCCTCAAACCAGCGGCTGGGATTTTTTGGGTGAGTACTTGGGCAATGCCAGGCAGTCGTAGTCCCGGCAGGCGCCGTGATTCAGCCTGGCTGTCGCGGCAGGCCTCGTCCTGGTCCTTGCGGGGCGATCTCCTGGTCTGCCTCGCAGAAACCCTGCCCAGTCATGGGGATGCACCGTGTTCAGGGCCGCGACGACATCGTCGAAATTATAGGTAATCTGGCCCCAGTCGCCGTCGCGACCGCCGAAAAAAGCGCGGGCGAAATCGTCGAGGCTGCGCGCGTCCCAGGTGCCGCTGCTGTCAGCCAATGCGAGCAGCAGCCCTACCGGATTCGCCTTAGTAGCGGCTGCCCGGTTCGAGCATGGCAGCGAGCTTGCCGTCAGCGCAGCTGCAGCAAGCCGCAAGGCCGACACGCATGGCAAGACCCGACCGGTGGGTGCTGGATCCAGTTTTCTGCATGGGACCACCCCCCGGTGGATTGGTGTCGCAGCAGTCTGAGCATGCGGCACACGGTTTGCTGCAGCGATGTCAACACTCACATAGCTGTGGTTTTGGTACCGCAGTTGCTCATCACACGGCCTTACGCGGCCCTCCTGCCCCTGCCGCCAGGATTTTATATGCGTGCCGCTTAAGCCGTGTCGTTACCTGCCGTTACTGGATTGAGTGACGCACCCCGAGCCGCACGAACGGGAATGGCCACCAAGGCCAGAAAGGATCATTATGACCGTCATCAACACCAATGTGAGTGCGCTTCGCGCCCAGAATAACTCGCGTGTTGCCAGCAAGATGCAGTCGCAGGCGATGGAACGCCTGTCGAGCGGCAAGCGCATCAACAGCGCGGGACGACGCCGCCGGCCTCGCCATCGCGACCCGCATGCGAAGCAATGTACCTGCGGCGCACGCGCACGCCAAGAGCATTTCAATGTGTTGCGGCGCCGCGTGGCCCTGACCCGGGCATTGCTCAACACGCACGCTCACATGCACCTGCCGTGCATTTGTCTTTCTTGGAGCGCCTGCTGTGTGCGGTGACAGCCAGCCAGTTGACGATGCGTCTCACCAGCCGTTAGAATGCTGGCC
The DNA here is from genome assembly GCA_002317545.1 of Scenedesmus quadricauda. Taxonomy (NCBI): domain Eukaryota; kingdom Viridiplantae; phylum Chlorophyta; class Chlorophyceae; order Sphaeropleales; family Scenedesmaceae; genus Scenedesmus; species Scenedesmus quadricauda. The sequence continues at coordinate 9,649 of NNCB01000317.1, read as the reverse complement.
ATTCCGTTCATGTAACTTTCATGACGTGCATTGCATCCGCCGCCGCCGCTCATGACGGACCAATGAGCGCAGAGTGAGTGTGTGCGCAACATTGTTGGATAAAAATAGCGGAGTACATTTACCTTCCACGCACTTGTGTACCCTTCTTCTGGAAGCTCACCACATATAGGGAACAGACGATCAGAATGTAGCTGGCGAAGCATTCTTGCCTGTTCCTGGCTTCGGTGCCTCGAGGGCAACCGAAAATCTCGACTTTGTGGCCCAGCTTCAAGTCCCAGCGGGGTTCGTGACCCGGTATGGCAGCTTTTCAGTGGCGACGTCTTGAAGTTATGGTCATTGTGGCGACCCATTACCTGGCGATGCGTACTTTGTACCACGTATAACCAAGGGCACTTCAGGTGTTGTGCCCTTAAGCAGAAGCCTGAGTGTGTCAAGACCTGGTTGCCACCCAATTCAACTAGCATTGCGGGCGCCAGTCGTGCAGCTGGGGTGCCAGCTTGACGGCCCTTGATCGAACAGGTAATAGCGCCCGGCATCGGTATCGCTGCCCCCCACAGTCAGGACGAGCTGTGACGACGTCGTAGTCCTGGCGCAGCGCGCACGAGGGACCCCTACGGCGCTGCGGAAACATTTGACAGAGCCGCCGCCACATTTCCCTTGCGGCTCAGCTGTGCCAGGGTGCTGGTGGATCAATGCCGACCATGTTGCAGGTGCCTCCATGTGCTCCGGCCACGGCGTCACTATGCGCTACGACTGATGCACCACGCCCGATTGCACGGCTGCAGGAGGGAAGGTAGCGTATTCTTCACCCGCGCACCTTAAACGTGAGCCGTCGCCGCGCGGCTCAGCTGCTAGCCCACCAACACTGCTGCACAGTGGTGGTTGCTGCACGCTGCCCATCGCTACTTGCATCTTTGTTATGGGACGAAGTCGAGGCATACTAGGTGCTTGCAGCGCAGCGGCAGGGGCCTCGCGGCTTGTGAGGCTGCGCAGCACACGGACAGCAATCCGCCTTTTCCCCTGCGAACAGGCCGGGACACAGTCACTCGTGCAGCGCCACAAGCCTCCACACTCCCTGTGCAAAACGCGTGCTGCAGTGCAGGACCCGGCGGGCTGGCGAGTGGACCTGATCAGCCCAGGAAGGGACGTGAATCATCTTACCGTCGGCATCATAACTATAGGTATTCTTATAGGCATTGGCAAGGTTGGCGCGCAGCATCAAATCCAGAATCCAACACGCGCACATATGCAACGCATTGGGCATTGATTTGATTCGGTGCAGGCTGCACATACCTCAAAGGTGCTGCTTGATGTCGCTTCAGGTGCACAGGTAGTAAGCCCGATTGCCGTAATTGCCAGGATGATGGCGTCAATCAAGTGTCATTCTATCCACTATCAACGCAAGCAATCAGTACGCGGATCAATAAGTCTTGCAAATGCACATCGTTTATGCATTATTCAATGCACCTATGTATTCTGTGGGAGAGCTGGAGCCGCACAAACAGTGATATCTGAGCTACCTTTCCTGCTCTTTGAACTCATTTCCTGAACTGTGCATTCAGGTAGTTTGTTTGCACAAGGTGTAGCTTTCCCTGAATGAAATGTTCGAAATTGAGACTCTTTCATGGATGTTAGCCTGCCCCCATCATATGCTGCAAAGGTTTTAAATTCCCAGCTAAAAACATCATTCATAAAGCTATTAATACTTCTTTGCCCGAAAAGAAACATACGGAATCATGCTGTCTATTGAATAATGCATGGTCGAGGACCTTGAGCGGCAGTGAACGTAACATTCATTGCATGCAAGGTAAAAGGGCTTCTGCAGCTACTGGCTGTTTTGCAAGGATAATGGGTAAAAAGAACAGCACCTGTAAACAATAATTATATTTTACAACTTAAATCATCCGCCACACAACAACAAGCCTATTTGAAAATTACAAGAGTAGGTAATTAAGCGGATAGCAATACTATTGCTTAAAAGTTAAAAGCGCGCATGGGAAAGCCTTCCTATTCGCGCTTTTTATACTATGCAGATAGAGGAGTCCTCCGAGCCGCCCGCAGCGCACGTCACGCGCCGCTTGGTGATTCATGCGCTGCAGTTTCCAGCTGCCCCGCCCTCACGCTGCCGCTCCTGCTGCCGTGTCCATTCACTGCACTGTCTGGCTCGACAAACCAGGGCCCCTGCAACGACGTAGCAGGATGGGCTTGTAGGGTGGATGAGTGGGCGACAGGTCAGGCGCTCTTTCACCCACACTTTCAAGGCAAGCAAAAGCGGATCCAGTGCGGTGTGATGGTGTCCAGGAGACGATCGAGGCAGCAATGCGCAGCGCAGAGCCAACTTGCAGGTCCCGTTTTCAGGTCCAGTGTGTTCTTGGTAAATATCGGCTCCTCACGCCCTATACAATCGTACGCTATCTATCAATTCGTGCAACGCCCATGCTCGCATGATGTTGTGGGCGATAGCTCTCGTGAGGGACGAAGAAGCCGAGATTGCCCATGACCGCATCGCGCCTCCTCGGGTGAGGAGCTGTCGTTCGACTGCACAGCAGCCGCCAGCTCGGCGCGATCGTACCACTGCAGTCGGCCATCTCGCTGGTGTTGAGCAGCACGTCGTAGGACTGCGCCTTGGCCACGCACCCAATCATCAGCTCGCAGGAGCTGCAACACACGGGCAGTGGCACACGATTATGCAGCAGGCGGCAGGGAATGCAGGCAGCATTTGCATGCACCGCAGCGTTGTACACATACACCGCCAGTGTGGCTGCCAGGGACAAGAAAGCAGAGCCACGAGCAGGTCAGCAACCCTATCCACAATAGTGCTGCACACCTCCAAGCAGCCAGCAGCTGGACCCTCACGGGCCTCCCCTCCGCCGGCACCACCCCTTGTCAGCCACACCCCAAGGCCCCCCGCACCCGTAGCGCCCGATTGGCCAGGGCGTGTCCCGATGAACTTGAATCGCTGACGTCAATGCGCTGCCTCCTCCTGCCTCCACGTGCACCGACCTCTAAGCCAACAACCGAAATACTGTAGCCAGCAACCGGTAAAATTGCCGCCAAGAACAGCTTCTATTTCTTCGTCGGCATAACCGCGCGCGACCAGTGCCTCGACCAGATCGAACATTCGCCGCGGATGATCGAAGCCATCGGTGTCCATCCGCTCGCAAGACCGATCGCCTCAAAGGGCACGGTCGGCTGGCCGCAGCGAGGGCAGAAGCGATGGCGTCTGCGTGCATCGAGAAACGGTGATCATGGGATTTGGGCCGGCTTGATAGCTTTTGCTGCAGGACGCTGATGGGAGGAGCTTCTGGCATGTCACGCAACACCGCTCCTGTACCACCAGCGTCCACGCATCAACTGCCAGCGGACGTCATCCAGCCCCACACGACCCTCCGACTCACCGCACCTGAGCCGCTGATGAAAGCGCAACAGCCTGGCCGCAATGGCCTCGTCAAGGCTGCTGCCTGGGAGCACGCGCACGTCCTTCATGGCCACCTGCCCAATCCACAGGCGTCCCGACGAGGAACTTCCTGGAGAAGGTCTACGCGCTCTCGAGCGGTGGAGACCAAGCGCGTTCAGCGACGTCCACGCCCAACGGTTGCCGGCAGGCACTGCTCGCATGCCGTCGTCTGAAAGACAGTTTCTTAAATCATTGCAAGAATAGCTGATGTAAGGGAGAATTGTGGAGAAATGCACGAGTAGAAGAGCAGGAGCGAACGGGCGCCTAAGAGAGACGCCAGCATATTATCAGGAGAGTAACCTGCCATTGTCGTAATTTCTCACTAGTAACAACCTACTCCTTGTGCTCAGGATTCGTACTGGCAGGTACTTTGACCTACGCCCAGACCCAGATCATCCTGCGCGACCAAGCCCCTCCCTCGACCTGTGCAACGTTTATCAGCAAACCGGCACCCACCCAGCGCTACTGATCCCCTTCCGGCCGCAGCTCGGGTCATCCTGCCGCAGCAGCAGCGCCTGCATCATGGGGTGGGAAAGTGGGGACCCGTGCCATGCATTACGGCCTGCCCAGCGGTGTCAGCTTTATGAGCTGGCCGCCGAGCTGCGCGCCGTACCTGCGCCATCCCGGGCTTCAATCCCTTCGCCAGGCCGGAGACTGCATCCGCCCTTAGACGCACGCATGGACACACCCCCTCCGTCCGTACATGGCCCAGCGCACGCCGCCCCACCATCATCCCGGCGACGAACATCCACATCACATGCAGTGGTTGTTCGTAGGTCTGCTCCCTGACGCCGGTGGTGGCATAGGCGACGACCAGCATGATCGCCACCACCACCAGGATCTGGCGTGCGCCCATTATCCGGCCGCGATGACGCACGAAAACGCGCAGCGCACGTCTGCAGACGGAAGGGCTGGTGGTGAAGTGACGTGCAGCCGTCGATAATTGCCGAAGCGCCCTTCCCCGATGCCTTCGTCGCGCTCGGCTTCGCCGCGCCGGAGGGAGCGGCTCCGACGCGTGGCTGATATCCCCGAAAGCGCGATAGCCGAGGGGGCAGCATGTGCGTTCATGTATCACAGAGCAGACCTTTCAAAGTGCATGCACACTTAGCGGGCCATGCGCATACCTCACTGCAGCCCATGCGTGACGCCTGCCAGCGAGCAGCGCGCCAGCGCGCACCACGGCAACAGCCGCTCCAGCCAGTAGCACGATGCCACGTAATCTCGGTAGCACGATAAAATCTCACTGCGGCCATGCGGCGGGTCGAGCCAGGACTGAGCTGGCCAGAGACCACGGGCGCTGTCGTGAGCTACGAACTAGCGCTCTACTGGCCGAAGTATCGCAACCCTGCTCTAAACAATCACCGTTATTGCCGTCCGTCTTGCGATGTCCAGGATGTGCAGAGACACCGAGCTTGTGATCGGTGTGCAATACGGTGTGGCACAATCCTTGAATTGGGGAAATTTCTGAATCAATTGAAGCTCGGCCAATTGGTGACGGCTGCTTATGGTGCGTCCGCTCGTCGACAACGAACCCTGCCGGGCGCAATGGCGCAATGCGGTGAGTGAGCGGCTTCTGCGACCTGCGGGGCAACCCCTCCTGATCTGCCGATAACATTGGAGCCGAAAAACGGTCAAGCCGATAACGGTACGCGCCAAGGAAATGTGTGTGAACTGCAAGGCGGCGGCCTCCTTCGCCGAAGCTGCAGTGGGTAGAAGCCGGTGTGCAGAATTGTCAGGTGGGCTGAACTAAGGGAAAGCCGGCAAGCAAATGCCGTGAAAGGCTTTAGAGTACGGCAGTGGCTTGCCGTGCGTACATGCAATGTATGGTACTGCGAAATCGTATCGTTACACGAGGCCTGCTAGCAGCCAGCCTGTTCACTCCAGGGCTCGTCCATTCCCTCAGCGCTGGCCTGCTCATCAGCTAGACCTGCGATCGCGAACCTATCTCGGCCCCGACGTCCCCCTGCTACTGAAAGCGGAGGGACCTGTGGGGGCTCCCCATTCGACAGCTGCCGGTCTTCAGTTCACTGCACGTGAGGTGACCGCATGCTGTGGCAGCTTTTGCATCGCATCTGGGATGACCTATGTTATTCCACCTGCGGCATAAGTGTCACCCGCTTGTACGCAACTGTCAGAGCCACCGTAGGCGCGTCCCTGCCTGGGCGCATTAGGACTCGTGACCTCGAGGTCTGACTGCGAGGTGGTGATTTGGAGCTCCTGCATGAGAATAGCCCCCCGGCCAAGCCAGTGAGTTGCTAGAGGCAGGACGGTTTGCGATTCCGATTCAAGGCGGTGTGGCGATGAAGCGTCACGCGCGAGTGCTGCAATTGGCGAAGGATAGGTGTAGACATATTGTCGCTCGTGATGAAGCGGGCGACACAGACGGTACCTTCGCGCACGACGCGCGTTGGCGCTGCGCAATTCGCGCGCTGCTGCTGCCCCATCTCGTCGAGGGCTGGGAACTTCACGCGCCGCACTTGCGACGGAAGCGCACTCAATGATGCGTCGAATGCCGACTTATGTGGCGGCGCGGTGCCTACGTGCATGCCAGGTCGCCGAAGGGATTCACATGGGGTTTTTGCGCAAGGGCTGAATCTGGGGCATCTGCTTGCGATCGTGGCCGTTTCGTGCGTCTCAGTCACGCACGATCGGCTGGGATGTTCTGTTCTTATTATTTCTTTGCCGGTATGTATTTTTATTCCTGTAAAAGTGGTATTTTTGAAATGTACGTTAAATGACCATTGCACACCTCAACCTCTTTACCTGGAGAATTGACAGTACGTTTTCAAATCATACCACTGGCGTAGCGAAACAGCGGCAGTCCGCGGTGATGTGACGGCAACACCCACTGCTTGAGGCATGCGGCTGCCCGCTTTTCGCTCAGCACCTGGTTGAGTTCCTGGCTTCCCGTCTGAACGGCTGACACGCCGCCTCCATCGCGGTGAGAATCTGTCCGGCGAGCTTGCCGCCGCCGGTCGCATCGAAACCGATCGTCGCGCCCGTTTCGACGATCGCATCGATAGGCGTTCCATGAAATGTCGGCGCTGCTGTTGACATATATATTTGCGATCGCCGCATGCCGTTGAGGATGTCGGCCTGCGCCGCCTCTGCGCGTGGAGGGCGCACGCTGATGACAGCGGCCAGTGCACGGCGGTGGCGCTGCGTGGCATCAGCTGGCCCGGCTTCGACAGTGGCGGCACGTTTGTGGCGCTCGCGGGCGCTGATCAGCAGCCGGCCTGGGTTGGCGGCGATCTTGCAGCAACTGTGCATGTTGTGCGCCTGCTGGGATCCAAGCGGTTCGGCTGCCGTTCACCTTCGACGACCTGCAGTCGGCACCACTCGACGAACGCGGGCCTGCCGGCCAACCCCGAGATTCCTATCACCCACGTATTGCTGGCATAGATCAGGGAGAGCCCTAGATCAGGCACGATGTACACGAAGGAAGTGAACCCCTTCTGGCCGCCGGTATGGCCGATGACCCGGGCTTCGGTGATGCTTTCGACGATGGGCCGACTGAAAACTTAGCCGCCATGCTGTGCACGGCTGATATTATAGGAAGGTGCAGGCTGCATCATCGCCCATTCCAGCGTACCTGCGTTCCACGGATTGCGCCGCGCGCGGGGCGCGTGGAACAGTTGCAGCAACAGATCAATCAGCACCAGCGCTATGCCGGTCGCCATGACGAAAGATCCCAGCGACGACAGCAAATTGTAGAAGGTCCACCCGAGGCCGTCGGGGCAGCATGGCGCGGCTGGCCGAGCAGGCCGACGAGATGCATCAGGAAGAAGGTCAGGTGAAAGCCGGTGAAAATGAGCCAGAAGGCGGCCCGGCCCTGTCTGACATGAGCGTAAGGTGGGCGTGCGTCCGCCCTCGCTTGGGCGATTATTATCTCGCAGCCATGGATGCGGTCGGATCGTCTCGCCTGGCGGTGTCTGTCAGCTGCAGGGAGGCGCGGGAGGTTCCTGCGGCGCCACGCCGTCACGGTGGCTTGACGCAGTGTTGGAACGCTTTGACAACGATGTCAAGCGCTGGTGGGCCGGTCGTGCGCATCGCCGCCGGATTCGCCACATCCATGGATCCAATTCGGGCGTTCCCGGGGAATATCCAGCAAATATGCGCTTATTTCGACGACTTGTCTGTCAGTGACCCTCGTGCTTGTCCTGCGGCTGCAGCGGGGTTGATTTTGCTTAAGGAACTCGTTGCATATTGACCATTGCTTGGCCTCATCACCGCGTACCTGGGCGGCACAGCTAGGACTTTTGCGTTACCAAGCAGGGCGTAAACGGAACGAAGCCCAAGTGCCGGCGGTTTCCTGCAGTCGTGCGCGTGTTGGCGGCCGACTGGACGACTCCCAGAAGTCGGCCATCAGAGTGATGCGGCGCGATTCATCCAGCCAGAGATCCAGCCAAGGAATGGGGATAACGTAGGGCTGGTACGGGAAATGCTGACGCAGATTCAGGCCGAAGTCGGCCCCTGCTTCGTGCTGGCCACCGGCGGGCTGTCGTCGATTCTTCAGCCCCTGCACGAGCAGTCATGAATTAGCTGTTGACCACACGTCAATGGACTGCGCGTCATTAGTGAACTGGTGCCCTCGTTGTCCCTTCTCTGCCCGGTGTCGTGTTGGCAGACGGTGCCGTCCAGTGGCCTTGGGTGTGGATGGTGTTACGCTGCAATGGAGCCAGCTGCACTGGCTCCAGGACAACCTGGGCCTAGCGCCCTGGTACACGCAGCTGCGGCCGGCACCAGCCACGTGCCAACAAAGAGCGCCGGTGCTTTTCTCCTACTTTAAAACGGCGCATACGTACCACCAGTTCCATGTCTTCCCCTACCGTTTTAGGGTTGTATCCACCTGCCTTCATCGCTATTTCCTTGTCGAAAGCTCCGAAAGCGCCTGATATCAACATTAAGCCGTTCATGCGCGCCCATGCCATTCGCCCCAGTATAAATGCCCTGATATACTCCAGCGACTGCATACTTGGCCCTGAGTGATTCCTGATCCCGGCTAGAGATTCCTCTTCGTGCCAGTCTTCGTGAATTGAATATAAAGGCGGTACTATTGAATGGCTGCTGACAAAACCCCTTAAGCTAAGCCATATCGTAGGCAGGCAACGATTGGTCTGGGCTGGTGCTGCACACCTTCTCGACATCAGCCTGGAAGCACCCTCACATTTCGCAACAGTTCGCATCAGGAACAAGGTGCTGGATTTGATCGACCAGCTGCTGCAGGGTTGCACAAGACCTGGAGCCACAGCAAATAGTTTGCTGTTGCCGCATGCAAGCTTTGTCCGACGATGTTTCGCGCCACGCATGTTATCGTGCAAGTGCTTTTCACCCCTGCCAGCCCAGCTCAGAAAAGCTAATAACAGCATAATGCGTGCCAGACTCAGGTGCACCCTCGCGTGACACAAACAGATCCTTATAAAGTTATCGTTACCGGTTCTAATGGCTGTGCCGATACTTCGGTCAGACACTAATATCCAGGGTTGCAAACCTATCGTAAATCTGGTGCGAAAACCGCATGTGAATGAAACATTACAGCTTTGTACTGACGGCGACGACTCCAAACTGTTTGCCATTGCACAGTGGCTATTCTGTTGTCACCTGCTGGTGCGGCAGTGAGTACCTTGCTCGAAACGCCAGCACCCGCAACGATATCTATGCAAATTCCGTGGAGCCTGTCAGTGATGTCGGCAGACGCCAATAAACGGATACAGCATGGCCACCAGCGGCGTCAAATGAGAGCCTGATGCTTGCAAAAAGCGATTGCACAGCTGAACAGAGGCACACGGAGCGCGCGATAAGCAATCTTTTCACTCGCAAAGCGCTCATCTTCGGTTGCAAGTTCCGTGTTTGTAACGGATTTATGGTGTAAAGATTCTTCGCTGACTTGGCTATGGACTCGAATAAGCGCCGCCACTTCGTCTGGGGTGCCCTCCACTTCGAATCCGTTTATAGTCACTCGCATGCGCCTCCGGATCCCGGAAAGGGCATTTACGGGCTTGTAAGCATCGGAGCTCAAGAACAAGCTTGTTGAGCGTTGCGACCGGGTGACGACGTCAACGCCGCCACTCGGCTTGAAGCGGCGGCATGCGCCTTGGACGTTGCAAGCAGGCACCGTGCGCAACGGTGTGCATGTGAAACCCCTCCTTCACTGCCAGTCGTATCAGCAGCCTGCAGGGTACTTCAGGCCGC
>NNCB01000316.1:0-19850 GCA_002317545.1 Scenedesmus quadricauda | reverse complement strand
CCGCGCCAAACGCCACGCCCCGCCGAACGAGAGCGCAAGCAACACCGCGACCAGCGGCGCACACGCTACCCCTCAGTCGAATAGCGATCTCGCCCCCGGTCGCGCAGGTAGGCCCGCGACCACCGCGGCGGAAAAAGCGACATAGACCGCGACCGCGATCGCGGTGCGGTCCATCGCGGTGGTCAGCCCCTTGTGCGCCAGCACCCACGGCCGCAGCCAGCGCTGCGCCAGCTGTCCGGCGATGAAGGGCAAGAGCAGGATGGCGACCGCGGGCCGCCGAGACACTGGAGTGGGGCCAGGGACGAGAGGCGGGACGAGAGGCGGGCCCGGCGGGGCCGGCCCCAGCAAGCGCCGAAGCGCCGGACGCAGGCCGTCTGGGATATCGTTGCCGTGAGGGTGAGAAAAACGTTCTCACGCCCTTTTCAAGCGAGACAAAGGCTCGCAGGAAAAAGGACAGTGGATCACCAAACCCTGCCTGACCGCTGGGTAATGCAATACCGCACCCCAGCTGCACCTACGTACCCGGGTGTGAGTGTGTGCGCATAGGCCTGCTCCCTAGGCAGCAGGCACAGCCCCATGCCGAGGTGCTGCGCCGTCTTGAGCATCCAGGGCCCCGCGTCCCGCCCCGCCGCCGCCTCCGAATCCGCCACGCGCGCCAGGCAGACTCTCTGCGGGCAGGCTGAATGGAGGGGCTCCAAGCTGAATGCGTCGGCGCCGTATGCCTGCTTGAGAGTCAGCTCGGCGGCGCTGCAGACAGCAGGTCGGTTCGGACGAGGTGATCTTGGGCCTGTCGGGTGGGGTGGATTCTTCGGTTGTCGCCGCGCTGTGCACAAGGCCATCGGCGTGGTTTGATTTTTCATGGGGTTGAGGTTTTGCGCGTCGGTAGGACTCCACCTGGAAGCGCAGCCGGCGGCGCGATGAATATCGCGCGGATGCACCGGCGCGCTCTCAGCCGGCCGCGACGCGCTGCGATGCCCAACAGCTGACCCCGACCGCAGCCGCGTCAAGATCCGCTCGCTCAACTTCAGCGCGGCCGCACCTTCCTGTGCGCTATTGATCCTCGACGAAGCGCAGAACCTCACCCGAGCATGAGCGCCGGCAGCGCGGCGCCGGCCCGGGCACCAGAGCACTCCCATCGCGCGCGCGCTGGTGGCCAGCGGATCGACAGCCCTACCTCACCGAGACCACGTCGGGCCTGACCTACGCCGTCGACCGGTTCAAGGACTGGGTGCAGAAATGGTGATGCTGGGCGGGCCGCGTCCTCTGCTCCTTTTGGGGAGCAATCAAACTGCTTTGCTGACGTGGTCGGCGCTGCTTACGGCCGCACGCATCACGATGTTGCAGCTGCCTCAGCGCACCCGCGTCGAACAGCGCCTGCTGCGCGATCACCGTCGGAGGCGCCCTGACCGACGCTCGTCAGCCAGATTCCCGAAAACCAGCCGATCATTCTCGGCCGACGTCGGCCCCGCGCCCCTCGGCGGTTATCTCAATCGCAAGTTCGGGCGCGAGATGCTGCTGTGGCCGGGGGTGTGCATCGTCCACGAGGCGTTCAGCGAGACCGAACTTTTGAAGCTGAAGGCGCAGCATCCCGATGCCCCCGGTCGCGGCGCACCCCCCAATGGCCCGCCGCACATCGTCGACCAGCGGCAGCCTGACAATGTCGGGTCGACCAGCGGCATCCTGCAATTCGCCAAAAGTTCTCCTGCGCCCGCAGCCGACGAACCGCTGTTCGAAGATGGCAGAGCAAGCCTGGGCAGGGAAAAGAGGCAATGGGCGGGGTGAGGTGCAAGCGGTATCACTTGCGCAGAGTGCACCAAGTATTTTTATCAAGATACATACCCTCTCATGACGCTGCCCTGGGCAGCTGTGTGCGATCTAGGTGTGTCAAAAGCGCCGCCCGGTAGTGACGGCCGGTAAAAAAGCAGAGCGTGAATTGGGCATTGAATATAAAAGTATTGAGCTGGCCGTGGCGGATGCCGTAGCCTGGTTCCGGGAAACAAAATATTGCTAGGGTTGCCTGCTGCGACGCTGATTCCGCGCGATTGCTCCGGCTGATGCAGCGTCCCCATTGACAGCGGGCCGGTGAGCGCAGTGACCGCGAAGCGCCACAACCATGTAGGACAGCACAATCCCAAAGCCCGATAATAATAGGCCCTGGAGGCAGGCAAGTGCTGACCTCGAACCGTTGCCAGGCAGTGCCGGTAATCGCTTGACCGGTATTTCTGAATTTCACTTGGGAGTTCTCTATGAACGTCATTCGCCAAGGTGATAAGCTGTCGCTCGTGTCCTGCCCTCGCAAGAACGCTTAAACCGAACTCAAGGGCATGTTTGATGAGGCGATTGGCTGAAATATCGGCTGTCTGCTCAAATCTTTCTCCTGTCGAACGAACCGCATGTGGGGTCGTACTGCGTGCGCAAAGCGCCCTTGGACAGTGAGCGCCTGCTCTCGACGGCCTGAGCAATGCAGACGTGTGCAGGATAGTATGAGTACTTTGATGAAGTGAAAAGGCACAGACCTGCAACTCCCACAGCCAAAACATGTGTGAAGCAATCACGAAGCTGCCTACCCCTGCACCCCGGAGGCCCCTGCGTCCAAGACTTCGGGGCAGATCTGAGGCGGGTACGACCCAAGTACGCACCAGGGTACTCCTTAGCAGATTGCGTGAACGTTGGCTACTGTCTTACACCAAGAAAGTAAATTGCGCCAATCAAAGCAGCACCCGGTTGCCATTTCCACCTACTTCAAAACCTCCATGTCTGTGCGATCGCTCTCGTGCACTTAAGATTGTTACAAACGAACAACAACAAGCGCGAGCTACATACGTTTAACAAACGTGCCACCAAAGCCTCTCCCGACACACCTCGCGGTGCAGGAGCCGCATTGCCCCGAGCGGCCTGTAAGGGTTAACCTGCTGCGTATGAGGCGCGCAGCTGACGTTTAGAAATAGTATCGGGGTATTGGACTTCAATGGTATGTTCCTCGTCCAGGAGTTTGATGTGGAGAAATCGTCAATCCCCTTCCCTGCCCTGCCCATTGCCGCCCGCTTACGACACGAAATGACTTAAGCACTGACTTAACCACTCCCTGGCCCACAACATGACGTCTTCTTAAAGCATCGACCAAGAGGCTGTTGACCGTAAAGCAGGATGAAGGGAAAAACACAGATCCAGCACCAGCAACTGCTTTGGGCGAGAATTGACGCAGCCACATCACAGCGATGGCAGCAGCACACTTCTATTCCTGATGGATAATGGTGAAGTCGGCTTGGCTGCGGCATCGGCACAATGTTTGGGATGTTTGCCTTGATGACCCTTGCTTTGGGGCAGGCTGGACAGGCGGCGTTGAACAGGGTGATGGCGCACGGCACCTGACTTTGAGGGGGAGGCCGGTAGGGGTGGGGAGCCGGCTTGCACTGCGCGCCCGTTCACGCGTGTTACGCTCGCCGCTTTTGGGAGGCGCTCGTGGAAGCAGCCCAGCATTGAGACATCAGGCCGTCCTGATACTGCTGCTCGAAATCTTTCACCAGCGCGCGGGTTTCGTCGACCATGCCTTCCTTCGACGCCGGGATGATCATGTCATCCTTGCCGAAAGAGATGCCCGCCTTGAACGCGTTGCGGAAGCCCAGCGCCATGATGGCCGTCGGCGAACAGCACCTCCTTGGTCGTGTTCGGCGATAGAACAGACGATCAAACGCCGGGAGCTTCGGAATCGCGCCGGATATGGGGGCAAGGGGGGGAGCTTCAAGCGACAGCGAGGTGGGTCGCGGTTACGCTTGGCTCGATACCGGCACGCACGACAGTCTGCTCGACATGCTAGCGAGTTCATGCAACTGCAAAGCGCAGCCATCAGTGCCCGCATGCAGGTGCAAATGAGCTTGCCCGCGACCCCACCGAATTTTCGGGGTCAAACACGGTGGGCGTTGGCCCTCGGCCCAGTCCGGTTGGCGGCCACCGACGCCTGCGCAAACACCAGCGTGGCCCTCAACGCTGGATCGATCTGGGCTCAATCAGTGCGCGGAGCGACGTCGCTGGCCGCGGTCGCTGCGCCGCCGCCGCCGCCATTGTTTGCGTCGGCGGCTGGTGCGGCGCGAGCAGCAGCGGCTGGGGGCGTTTGTGCAGATGGGGAGGGCGGCGCCCTGCCCGGCGCTGTGTCGACCGCAGCAGGGAGTGGCTGGGAGCCCGAGGGTGCAGGGACTCCTGCTTTGGCATCAGCAGGGCGTGTATGACTGGAGTACCGGGGGCAGGGGTGGCAGCAAGCGGCAGGCGGGAGGAGAATATGCGATGCAAGCAAGTTGGAGGGACCGCACGGCTCGCATGCGCAACTGCGCGATACGTACGGGGATCGTGTGCAGGAATATGGGTTCCTCTACCCAAAATGCCATGCTGTTGACGCGTGCTTGGCTCCGTCGTGCGCACCTGCCCTGAGCCGCTGCGACCCCGACTCCCACCGCCGCTCCCACCGCCAATGCGGCTACCACTGCCAGCAGCACGCCCACAGCGCATTGCAGCCCGCTTCGCTAGGGCAGTGAAAGCTACTTGCCCATTGCGACCGGATTCAAAGCCAGGGCTGCGATCTGATGTCCGCGAATCTTGGTGTCATGCAACCACGACCAGAGATTCCATTGATTCGTTGAAACGTTGAATCGCGCGCGGGCGCGCATACATGAATGTTGTCAGGCGGTTCGTCATCGTGACTGCGTTGTGCTTGCAGCCTTGTCGGCGCAGGCGGCGAGGCCCAGCGAAGCGGCGAGGACGAGCGACAGAGTGATCGATTTCTTCATATTGGGAATACCCCTCTCGGTTTGAACTGATCGACCGGCGCAGGACACACATCGCGCAATGTGCACCATGATCGCGCGGTTAGGCCCTCACAACATGGCGACGCAACAGTCATTTTATCATAGCCTTGAGCCGCATCATGGGTCAGTCCACAGTTTGCACGTGAGGCCCTGATCTTGACCCTTGCAACAGCAATCCCATCTGCTGCACTCGCGCAGATACTGGTTCAAGGGGCAGCCGCACTCCCCATGCAAACAGCAATAGCGAAGGGATGCTGGGCTCGGGCGGGATTGTGAAAAACCGCATGGGGCCGCCAGTCATTCTGCCGACAATGTTGAAAGCACAGCCGCATGACGCGCAACAACGTCCGACTGTCGCTGCTGTACGCCTGGGCACATGCACAACAGTCCTGAGCAAGAGTTTTCGCGCCTGCGGCACACGTGCGTGCGACATGAGCCCGCGATTCCGTCCGTGTGTGTGTCACTTTCATCAGATGGAAACTGCATGTTGCCGGGCATAATTGCTTCCTATGTCACCTTGATCTGGCTCAGCACGCGCACACGCTATCCATTCGGTGCAGAACTGCTCTAAAGAGTCTGCACGCCTGGCGTGGCTACGCCAGGTGAAGGATGCTGGGCCAAAAACCTGCGCTAAATCGACGCGACTGCTTCATCAAGGGGACAGGTGCGGGGTCGGTGAAGCGACATGTGTGGCGCTGGCCCCAAGAAATGAACTCAAGCGCCTGCCATCAGCCAACATCAAGGGCCCGGATGCAGGGTCTGCAAGGTAACACCAGTTCTCGTGCTGGCCCCGAGCCATCAGCACGACCCGCGCGCCATCCAGGTGCCGGATATGCCGGCATTACAGCCATAGAGCAAGATGGTTACAATGCATGCGGCAAGCAGCGCGTGCATCCCACTCAGGGCTTTGAAGCTGGGTTCCCTGAAGACACCAGCCGCATTTCGTGACGAGCGCATGGGCCATGCGCATCGCACGCATGACACACCGTGCACCCTGGGCCACGCCAGCAGGGGCCGCACAAGAAACGGGCAGGCGCGAGGCACGGCGGCACAAGGCGCACTGCGCGACACAGTGTGCATCCTTGCCAAAGACACGGGTCACAGTCAAGACAAGCACGGGCTTGCATGGCACAATTGTGCAGCCCCATGGATACGTATGCTGGCGCGACGGCGGGGTGCGCTGCAACAAACAGCATGTGCAATCACAGGCAGGGCGCAAGGCAGCCAGAGGGGGCCATAGGCCAGGACTGCGGCTGGCGGTCACAGGAATCGCGGCGCTCAGGGGCCAAGGGCCCTTGGTGCCGCTGGCCACCCAGCAGCGCCGTGCGGAATCCACCCTCTCGGGCGGGGTTCGTTCTCAGGGAGCTGGGCACCCACGGCCCCGGCTTGGGCCAGCGTTCCCAAATCCTTGATCACGGAGCTCCACCTTACCCCCCCAGATCATGTTCAGGGAATCCTGTCATGCTCTTGCAGTGGCAGTTGTACCACATGATCACCTACGCCCTCATTCCATGGTCCCACGATTCTTTCTTGCCACCCTTGCACGGGGGTGGCTGGAACTTGTGATCCCCATAGCTTGCTCCCACACGGCCTGCTCTCACAGCTCCGGGCGTTTGCTGGTCAAGGGTGCCACTGCGTCGAGCACGCCGGACAAGGTTTCTGCTCCTGCGCTTCTGGAACAACGACATCCTCGCCAACAGCGAGGGTGTCATCGCGAGCATATTGGATGCCATCGATTCTTCTGGCGCGTTCTGACAGCATCTCAAAGCGAGGCAGGCCTTTCGACGTTGCCACCACCTGCGCGCGAAGCGTGACCCGGCGCAGTACCAGCGGGTTATCAAATTCATTCAGGAACACCGCCTCGACGATTTGCTGCCGAGTGCCTACTCGACCGCTCCCGCCTTCACCCTGTACCGGACTGAACTCAACAAGGCGCTTAATTGCCAACCGGGCCGTGGAGGCACCAATCGCCGGTCCGACTCACGCCGGCACTTTTCATGTGGCCGCTACCCAGGCTAGGAAGCTGCTTCAAAACAATAGTGAGCACTTGCACGCACGCTAGCCAAGGACGCAACAGTGGACCTGGATTGTAATGGGGCGCCGCTACAGGCCGGAGATAGTGTTGTGCTGATCAAATCACTGGATGTAAAAGGCTCTACTGTAAATGCGGCACTCGGTACCGTAGTGAAAAATATTAAACCGGATCCTAATGATACCGCCTATGTAGAAGGTAAAATAGAAGGGCAATCAATATAATGTATCATACCATGTTTCTGGAAAGACGAGCTGCGCGATTATTGACTCAAAGTGAAGAATGAAATCACTTTGCTCGGCGCGGCGAATGCATCCCCTGCGGCCGCGGCACGTGCGCACTCCACGCGCCGCCTGCTGCCCGCCCTGCCCGGGGCCCTACAACCAGTGGAGGTGCAGGCTGATCCGCCCCAGCTGTCCGGTGCGCGTGATGGTGAAATTCGCTCTCCATCAGCGGGGCGAGCTCCGGACCTCGCGCAACCGCCTGGTCGAAGAGCCGCCCGACGCCCCAATGCGCTCTCCGCCACGCCGCAGCAGGCACCAGCAGCCAGCGGAGGACGCCCGCCGCAGCCCCGGCTGTGAACGGCGCTGCCGTCGTCGGCGCGCGTCTTGATCTCGCCGATGTCGACGCGAACGTGGCCGGCTCGTCCTCCACGAGCCCGCGGATGTCAAACTGGAGAGCCTCCGGCGGGAACTGCGGCAGCACGGGCGCCACGAAGCTGCCCGCGCCGTTGCCCGCGCCGCGCCTGCGCCGTTGCCGCACCGCCGAATGTAGCGGCGGTGCGCGTCAGGAACGCCGCAGCGACGGCGCATGCGATGCCGGCGCCGCTGCTGCTCAGCAGCTCCTGCGGCAAGCGCCCGGGCAGCGGGCTCAGGGGCATCCGCTTGACACGGCGGTGCACGTGGATCACAGTCAAGCGCCAAGCGCAGGCACATGAGCAGAAGCAGACCATGCTGCCGGCACCTTCGCGGCAAGTGCCCTGCAGCCCCAAAACGACAAGACACCCAGCCAGGCGACGCACTGGCGCGCAATCGATTGCAGAGCCGTGCGCGTGCACACACCTCTTGCTGCTCATCGCCGTCCTTCGTCGCCGCCTTCAAACCCTTTGACAGAAGCTGCTTCAGGGCCCGGTCATTCAAGCGTGTACGGCGTCGCCGAAAGCCTGCGTGGACAGCGGCTAAGCTCGTCCACCCAGGCAGGGGCGCTGGGGTCCCGTTCCCTGCGCAAGGCGACGCGCCCGCGCGCGAGGTCGGGAGCTTGGGCTGGGTGTGCGAGCTCCTGGGTGTCGGCCCAATCGGGTTGCACTACACGACCGCAACACAGCAACGCGCGCAGCGTGAGCTCGAGCGACGTCCCCACAGGTCGGTGCTGACTGAAGACGCACCCATCTTGCCACACGCGCGCGCATTGCGCGTGCCAAAAAACACTTGTGTCCCACTCACCACGACCAGTGAGCCGACAGCGCCAGATCGGGGTCGCCGATGATCGCGCTTTCGGTCAGCTCGATCATCAGCCGCTCGCCGCCGATCTTGTGTTTATCGAGCGCCTGGCGAACGACCCCCGCGACATCGTCACGGAGCAGCTGGATCGCCGACACATTGACCGAGAAATAACAATCGACGGTCTTGCCGCCATTCTGCTGGTCCCAGTCGGCGAGCACCGCCGCCGCCTTGCCGACGCAACTCCTCCTCCACAAGGACGAGGCAGCGGAAAAAATCGTCGATTCTTCCCGGACTCGGATGGACTACATCACAGCCGACCTGAGGCACGACGCGGACATATCCCTCTACCGCCAGCGCATTTAGCGCAGCTCCGATCGGTTGCCGGCTGGCACCGGTTTCCGCAGCGAGGTAGTTCACGATTATCCGATCGCCGAAGCGATATTTCCGCGCGCGTCACCTCAGCCAGGCCCGCGTCCACCTTATCCAGGCGCGATCAGTCTGCTGCACGAGTACTTTCGGGGGCGCTGGGTACGGCGACCAGCACGACCTTCTTGGGCCGCCCGACGCCGCAGCGCATGCCTGGCCCCGCATCATGCTGCTTGGTTGAAGCTGCCTGGCTGCCAACAGCCTTCAGGCCTGCGAGGCCAGAGAAGTCGCTTCATGGAGCGTGCGATAAGCGTGTGGGTTTGCGCGCGGTTTGCGCGTGTCTGGTCGTGTATGAGCGCCTCAACCTCGGGTTGGTGAAACGAACGCCCCCGCGAGCATCGGGCTGCCTCTAGAGATCCGCGGACTGCAGCAATGCCGCGGGACGCAAGAGGCGCCCAGATGAGGTCGACGGGCTGTCCTGGCTCGTATCGATGGCCCCGAGGCTCTGGAGCTCCCGGCCAAGGACGACGCCGAGTGAGCGCGCGCGCGCGCGCGCGCCGCTCCTCTGCTGAGGGGCGGCCGGGCCGCAATGCACCTGCTGGGTGCCTTGGCAGTCCGCACGCATGTAGCCAGACCTGGGGCATGTGGCGCCTGCGAGCGCTGTGGGCCCCGTGATGATGGGTCCTAATAGCGGCTGGATGGCTGTAGCGAATATCGAATCACATTGCTGGCAATATTGCTGCAGCGCCTCGGAGGAGTCGAGCTCTGACCAGGCCCAGTGGGAGAACTCCAAAGCAGTGAGGCCGCGGCAGCTCCGAGGGGCGGGACGGGCAAAGCCGGAGGGCGTCCGGCGTGGATGCCGGACTTGTTTTTGACAGGACCAGGCGCCGTCCTCCTGCAGGCACCCAGGTCAACTACACCAGCTACCCGGCCGGTGGGTGGAGTACGTCAAGGAGCAGCAGCGCACCGAACCCTCGTTCACGGCCCTCAGTGCACCGAGCGTCAAGGTCGCCCGCTTCCTGCGCCACCTGCTGGCGACCCGCTTCGTCAACAGCAAAGACCCCGCCGGTGCCGTGGACAACATCCGCAAGGTGGCAAGGGGCTGGGGTGGCCAGCTGGCTGATGATGGCGGCCTGCTCGTGCGCACGATAGCGCAAGCTTGCCAGACCTGCATCGCAATGATAACCCCCTCTTGCCTCCACCCCACCAACCGAGCCAACCTGAGGGCCCAAAGTGCGGTGAGCGGTCTCCCGGCTGCTGACGGTTTTTCGGATTGACGGTTTTAACGGTTTGACGGATTGACTTGCCGCCATCCTCGCCCGACCTGGGAAGATACTGGGCTTGCGGGGGCCCTTTGAGCGACGCAGCCGCCCCGTCAACCAGCATGAACCGCACTCGAGCGTGGCCAGGCGTGCTGGCCTGTAGAAGAAGCTGCTGATGGTTATGCCGGTTTGACGGTTTGTCGGCCAACTCAGCCAGGAGGCGCCGGCATGCCGCCGTCGGCCCCTCCCCATCCGCAATTTTTGCAACCCTCCTCTCCACATCTTGATGCCGGGCAGAGGGCGCCTGAATGAGGCGGTGGCGGCGCGCTGCGAGGCCGGGGAGCTAGCATGTCATTCACTCACAAACTGCAGTGAGCACTGCATCCTGAAGCTCTTGCGGTCGGTGAGAGGGAAGCCCTCCTCGTCGAGCTTGCCGACATCGCCGAGGGTCGACCAGCCCTTCGAATTGCGGCTCGACGCGGTTTTTTCGTGCCGTCGCCATGATATTCGAAGACATTCTCGCTCTCGAAGAACACCGTGCCTTCCTCGTTGGGTCCAAGCTCGGTCTCGTTATCCTCGCCCATGATGTGGACGGTGCCAAGGATCGGGCGACCAACGCTGCCCCGCAACGCTGCCCCCGGCCTGAATGCCCTCCCGAGCGCTGCCTGATGAGGGCCATGGCCGAAGTAACGGTGTGCCTGACATTCCCCCCTTGCCCCGGCACCAGATGCTGGCGCGTGCCCATCCATCCAGAAGCAGCCACCAGCCACCGGGGTGCTTCACCGGCTTCGGCATGCTGTCGTTAGCGGTGTGCCAGCCTCGACGTCCGTGCTATGGACCGCTTCGGCATGTTGTCTTTGCAGGTGTGGCGCGCGATCCGCCTCGTGCTCGACACCGGCATCCATTCGAAGCGCTACGCTGCGCGCTCGCCTACTTCAAGGCGAACAGCTCGGTGTCGGACACCGACATCGCGCGCGAGGTCGACCGCTATTTCAACTGGCCGGGGCAGGCGACGAGCTACATGGTCGGTGAGAGCTCGGGCGGCTTGTGCGGGCGCACGTGCACGCATGCGGCTGCGAACCTGTGGCACAGGAGGCCTGCCTTGAGGCGGAGAGCATGCCGAGCATTGCTCGCGCGCGCAGGGCTCGAGGGGCGTGTGCCTCGTATCCGCCAGACGCGGTGCCTTTCCACCCTGCCGTGCTGTGTGCGCGGCGAACGCTCTCGCTGCCGCCCTCGGCTGCGTGATCACCCTGGCGGCCCTGCCGGCGTTTGCGCTGCTGGTCGGCTCTGCTAGGACTTCAGGCGGCGCCGCTGCTGGGCGGGTGCCGGCGCCTGTGCCGGGCGCGTGGATCGACCTGGGGCTGCCGGCGTCGAGCGGCGCGGGCCGAGCTGGAGCGGCGCGGCGCGCCGCCGCCCTGCATCGCCGTCCTACGTGTCGGGCCTCGGCCTGCTGCTGGGCATCGAGCGGCTGGGGACCTGGTGGTGGCAGGTGCTTGGGGGGGGGGTTGCTGAGGAGGATTAGGTTTAGGTTGTTACACAATCACGCGGTTGCCTGCTTTTGGAGCTCATCCAGGCCATGATTATCGTGGTGTACAGGAGGGGGCAGGTTGGGGAGGGTGGAGCAGGCTCGCTGTTGTGGAGGAGGTAGAGACTGCAGGAGCAGAGTCTGCACATAGTCCCCTGGTCGTGCAGCTGTCGAACGCACCAACACTTACCTGCCACGCGCGCGATCCTGTCCCTGACGACGCCCCCTCGCGTTCCTTGCGTTGCCCTTGCTGCAGGACCTGCAATTCGAGCTGCAGAGGTACGGCGGCGCATCGCGCTCGGCACGTGGCGGCACCCGCGTTTGGACGCCCCGTTGCATGTGTTCATGCGCGGTTTCGCGTCGCACGAAGAGATGCTGCATCGGCGCGACGGCCTGCTGATCGAGGTAGCGCCGGCGCTGGCGCTGTCCCTGCAGCGGTTCGAGGCGGGCATCCACCGCATGTCGCCGCAGCCGCCCAGGACGCCGCTGTGCGCCCGCTCACCTGGGGCGCGACGGTCACGCCAGCGCGGCGCCCGTGCCGCCCCCGCGCGTCCTCAGCGCCGCTGGCCGCGCCGCTGGCCGCTGCGGCTCAGCGGTGGCGGCTGCGAAGCACGCGCGCCTCGCCGGCCGCGACCATGGCGCCTGCGGTGGCGAGCGGCGCGCTGCTGCTGCTGAGCGTCGGCGCTGCGCCGCAGAAGCAGGCGCCGAAGCGCCGCGTCCTCGTTGGCTGCTTGAAGCTGCGCGACCCGGCTGAGGTCCCGCAGGCGCCACCGCTGCACGCCAGCGGACACCCACCGGCGGGCAGGCCTGTGCACGCTGCTGCACATGGCGGCGGCGGCGGCGGTGGCGGCGGGGCGGCACCGGCGGCGATGGCGCAGTGGCGGTCGTTGCCGCGGCGGCGGCCGCGCCTCTCGCGCACGCGGGCGCGGCGCGCAACACGGCACGCGCGGTGCGCGCAGCACGCGTGCTGTCGGGGGCGGCGCCGGCAGGTGTGCGACGGAGCGCTGGCGACCCCAGACGCGGCGCGTGTGGCTGCGGAGCCGTCGGGGGCGCGGCGCCCGGGCAGTTGCCGCTGCGCGCAGGGGTACCGGCGCCGTCCGCGGGCTCGGCTGCCGCGCGCTCTCGGCGCTCCGCAGCGGCGGCTGTCGCGCGCGGCGGGGCGTCGGGCGCGCTCCGAGTCGCCCGCCCTGGCGCCTGCAAGCGCGGGGCCGCACTGTGGCCGCTTGAGCGGCGGCACCCGCGAACGTCCCTGTGCAGCGCGCCGCCAGCCATCATTGACAGGCGGCGCGGCTGAGAGTGGCGGCAGTGGCGCCGAGACCGCTGCGCCTCTAACGCCTGCGGCGGTGCCGCGCAAGTGTGACGCTCCTGGCGGGCAAAAACGCACGGAGCCAAAGCCTTCGCTCGACGCCGCCGACAGCGGCGATGTCCCGGCGAGCTGAAGAAACGCCAAGAAGCTGGCGGCATCGCCCTTGTTGTTCGAGCCGATTGCACGCGCCTGGCATGCGAGGATCGGGGAGGAGGGGCTCGCCCTGCGCCCGAGGCGATGCGGCGGTGCGCGCCAGCGAGACCCTGCAGCTGGGCCGCAGGAACACCGAGATGCTGCACAAGCGCCGCTTCCCGTGCGAGCGCATCCGGCGGATGTGGGCGGCGGCTGCAACGTGGGGCTGGCGCTGGCGCAGTACGAGGCGGCGCGCGCGGCGCTGGGGCTGACGCTGGACCAGCTGGGCGGTGGCTGCCGGCTCCTGCGCAGCCACCGCCTGTCTGTGAGCGCGCGCTGGGCGCCCGCGAGCGCGAGGCAGTGCTCGCCTTTTCAGCGGCGCTGCAGGCGGCAACGAGCGGCGGCACGATCCACGGAACTACGCTTCGGGCAGAGCTGACGTACTGCTGGTGGCGAGGGGCCTGGCAGCTCTCATTACCCAGGTGCGATGTTTCGGCTTCAAAGGGTGGTTGGGCTCACTCGAGATCCTCTGGCATTTTCCAGCCCATGGCCGCGGTGGCCTTGACCTGATGCGGCAGAGCGCCAGCGTGAGACGCCTGTTGCCCAAGCAGACGGCCGCACGACGATGGGTCGAGCTATCGGTCGATCGGAGCGGTTACGAGCACCAGGGCGGTGTACCGACGTCTTGGTCTACTGCCTGTGGTGGATTTTAGTAACGATACTGGTATTGCTCACTATTTTGGTGCAGGGCTGCAGGAATATACAATGAATTTCCCTGGTCGCGTACGGGCCGCCATGAACAGCATCTTTTCTGAGCATGTGTACAAAGCTTGCTAGCGCACATGCGGACGGGCTGTCAAGAAAATGCAGTTTTGCTTTGGAACTTACACCGTGCGTGGCCACGCCAGCTGGCCGAGTTTGCAGTCGATACAACCACACGCAGCCCAAGTGCATCGAGGGGACAGGTGCGAGGGTGTTGGGCGGCACCTGGTGGGCTGCTGGCCCCAAGCAAACAGCAGCACCTGGAATCAGCCAACAGCATGGGGGCAGCGCTGAGGTCTACAGTCGTAAAGCAACATCAGGTGCCACGGTGGCCGCAAGCACACAGCAGCGAAGGCTATCAGCGCGAGCATCAACTTACTGCCCTTGGCAACGTGCAGGACGATGCAGCGCGCCAAGCAGGGATTGCACATCACGGCTATGAAGAGGCTTTTTGCGACTCATAAGACTGGCCGGCGCCGTTCTCCGGCGTCCGGTTCCTTGAAAAGGACTAAAGGGGGAAGGCAGCACGAGGAGGACAACGGGGGCCGCAAAAGAAGCATCGCGCGTCGCGGCGCCGCGCCGCACAAGGCGCATGGCATCGGGAGTATTTGCGGAAATCGCCACCTATATCCTCACCCATGGCCCGGGCTGCTCCGGCCCTGGCTCGCAAAGACATTTCCCGCAAAATGGTATCGATGTCAAGTTATCGATACCATTTGATCAAACGCGCGATTATCTGCGGCATTTCTATCGGGAGATCAGCTTTCGCGAGCGACGAGCTGGACGGGCATCATATGCGGGCTGCAGGCGAAGTTGGATGAGGGTGAGCGCTGATGAGCGAGCGCGCGCTTGCTTTGCAAGCGCAATCACCCGCACTTATGTTCAGCCTCAACACACCTGCGTGTACGATAAAGGTGACATGAGGGGGTGTGCTTGCACGGTCAACCGAAGCCTGATCTGGACAGCAAAGGACTTCGAGTTGCACGGCTGCGCCAGCAAATGCGGGCTGCAGCGCGATTGCCCATAGTGTAGGCAAAAACTCTCAGCTGGGTATGATGTCTCAACGTGCTGACAGTCCGCCCCAGTCTTGGCGGGGCATGCACATCGCAGGGGGTCCCGTGCGCGATTGCTTTCCGATCGCTGGCTTTGTGGCACGGTTCTCGTGGCTGCCGCCATCTGCAGCGCCGCTGCCGACCGCAGGGCGACGCGCGCAACCAGCTCACCTTGGCGATGCCACGCGCATGATCCGCGAGAGCGACGCCGCCCTGGCGAGAAGCGTCGGCGTGCAGCGTCGCAAGGTGTCGTACGGCGCATCCCGAGCCGCGCGGCGGCTTGCGGACGCCGTCGCAGTAGCACGATGGCCGCGATCGGCATGGGTTGCGCGGTCCCTAGCAATCGCATCCAGCAGCCGCGTCCAGTTGGATGCGACCATGTATTCACTCCATTGAGCCCGCGCGGTGGTTCCGTCCACCGCGCCGGGCCGTGCTACTTCAACGTCACCAATTGCTTCAGCACGCCATCCAGGCCGCCGAACACGGTGAGCTTGTCGATCTTCTCGGTGACCTTTTCCAGCGCTTCCAGTTCCTTCAGGCGCATCAGCACCGGGGCAGCCGCTCAGCTTCGCGAGCGCTGACGCCAGGCAGTACAGGCGCGCCTCGCAGGCGGCTGGGCAGTACAGCGCCGCTCCTGGCAGAGCGCCCACATCCGCCTTTGGCGAGCGCTCGGCGCTCGAGATCATGCTCGGTGGGCAGTTGACCGATCTGATGCGGGTACGGCGCTATCTCGACAGCTATCGCGGGGCCTGGTGATACATTTGCCCGATGCACCGCTGGCTCCGATCGCCTGGCCGTCGGCCGCCGCGCTGATCGACAGCAAATCCCCGCCGATCGACCTGGTTCGAGGACTCGCGCATGCCGCCACCTGCAGCGGCGGGGCACGGCAAGGGCGGGACGGCGCTCGAGCGGGACGCGTGGCAGCTTGCCCACGCGTCATGGCGCGTGGGGGTGTCACGATGGCATCACCTGTTCGGTGATCGTTGCGGAGATACGGGCGAGGCGTAGCGACTCACACATGACAGGAGCATGCGCGCATGCGCGCAGTAATGCAATCAAAGACACCAGCACAAGCTCACTCACCTAAATAGCAAAGCTGCAATGCATGCACGAAGCCGCATAAACGCACAACGCCCGCAACTTCCCGTCCGCACCTTGCAGCAGCGCCAGAACACGGGGCTGGCCGCCGCAAGCACGACCCGGTGCGCTGCAAACTCGCGGCTGCCTGCCCTCACAACTACGTCGCTGAACGGCCCGCCCAGCCTCGGCCCCGCCGACGCGCCGCCCTCTGGCGCCGCGACGCGCAGCGCGTCGGCCTCGCCGCAGCGCGGCGCCGCGTGCAGCACCACCACGGACGCCTGCAGCCGGTGGCCTTGCAAAACTGCGGCCCGCAGCGCATCCCAGCGGAGCGCCACGTTGGGTGGCGTCAGGCAGCGAGACGATAGGCAGCCACACCGCGCCGCCCCCCTGCACGCCGCGATCATCAGTGTGTATGCCGACGCCGGCGCGGCTGCGGGCGCGAGCTGCAATGGGGCAGCGCTCCACAGCGAACGCGAGCCCGCATGCGCTGCCTCCGGTGCAGCACGGCTTGCCTCCGAGATGTTGCCACAAAGGCGCTGGCGCCGCGGCACACGGCTGAATTATGCGTTGGCATGGCCCGGAAAATGAACATGCCTGCATCCAGGATGAAAGGGATGTCCAGGCGAAACGGGTCGACTGGGAGCTCCTGTGCCGAAGCAGGCAGCAGTCAAGGCGTCCAGCCAGATGCGGCGCGCCTAGCGCAACAGCCGCCGGCGCCGCTGGCGCTCCGAAGAGCGTCGCGCCGGCAAGGCTTCACCTGAGGCGGAATGAGCGCACATGAGCGGCTGAGGGTGATGGGTTGAGCAGCGTTGGACTGGTGACGATGCACAGCACTTCCTGAGCACGACCCCGCGCGCGCAACCCCATTTCCAGGGCAATGGACGAAAAGCGATGGGTAATAACCAACGCGACTCCTCCGTGCTAAATTTGCGTGGCCGTCACGAGGGACTGGCGCGCGCGGTGAGCGGGCTCAGATCGAGAGTTTCGAGGTGTGTGCCAGTGATGGTGTTCAGCGTAGGTACAATTGCAGGTGATTAGCAGGCTCGCCCACACACGGTCATGGGCGCCCTTCTTAACTTTGGACATCGCCGTGTCAGTATCGCTAGCTGGACGGCAGCAACGGAGCAGGGCAGCAGCTTGGCGAAGATGACGGCGTGGCGTGTGCTGCATGTGCTGGCGACGGTGATCGAAGGATTATAGCATCAGGCTATAGGATATGAGGCGCTGGATATTGGGCAAGTCGCCGGTCGGGGGTAAATGCGCCGTTATCCGCCTACCAGGTTCGCAGCGCCTATGGAATCGCCAGCCCCAATAGCTCTTGTCTAGTCTTGATTGGATCCGTCAGACCGATAGCACCGGGCCTGCTCATCAAGGCTGCGTGGTAGGGCGAGCTCGCCCTCCGCCTTCATCGCCTGGAACACCGGGCTTTCGGACAGTTTGAGGCGCATCCACAGCGAAATCGCGAGCAGGATGATCTCGATGATAGGGTGCGGGGTATTGGCATCCATACTGCTGTAGATTGCATGCCAAGTCGCTAGTTCTTCTACGGACAAACCGATAGCGGCAGCATTGTGCCGGCAGATCCCGGAAAGAAGTGTTGACGGCCATATCTATTGCTGATTGGCAGGCCTTGTGCGCGCGCCTGTCGGCCAGGAGTCGAAGATCCCAGCCGCCTTCCGACTTCAAAAGCTGACACTCCAGCAGGTGCTGATGAGTATTGGCGGTCTAGAACAGATGCTGGACAGACCAAAGTTTCAAAACATCTTTTCCGGACTTCCAGAGGAACATCGAGCTAGTGTGTGATTCAGACGGCCAGCTCGGCGAAGCCGCCAGGGCTGGCAGCCGGCGGCACCACGTGCACCTACAGAGGCTCGGTAATCGCTTTCCTTGCTTCAGGGCCCTGCCTGTGCGACCGATGCGGTGTACATAATCTAAAGGTGAGCGGGGCAATTCGTAATTAATCACCACCGGCAATGACTCAATATGGATGCCACGACCAATAAGATCCGTTGCCACCAATATCTGGTTCTTTCCGGCCTTAAACCCTGCCAGTCCTTGCCATTGCCATTACAATGGGATTTGGCTGGCTGCTGGCGCTTGTCGCTGCCTCCGTGTGTCTGCGGAGGGCGGCAGCGCAGAGCTTCCACCAGCTTGATGATGAGGATCACAAGTTCGTCTGCCGCAACGCGCCATCCCGTCAGCTGTGCCGGCGGCCGCGCTGGATGCCGTGTCGAGGAAGGCGTGCATGACGGTGCGCATGTCGGATGTCATGCAGCCGCTTCATCCAGCTCTTCAGCGCGGTCGACAGTCGATGATCGCGTTGAAGGTCAGCGGGCTTTCGCACAGCCCCAGGATCATAGTGTCGCGGCCCGCCTCGATCCGCTTGGCGATCGCGATTTCGCCCTCGCGGCTGAGCAGCTCGACCGCGCCCATTTCACGCAGGTACATGCGCACGGGATCGTCGGTGCGATCGCCGTTTTCCCCCAGCATCTTTGGGAGTCGCGGGGTTCGTCACCCCGTCACCCGGACGCCGACCAGATGTTTGCGAGCCGGTACGCCGATGGGTGGTTAACAGCCCAGCGTACAAGACCCCAATATACCTCCCAGAATACAGAGAAAGCACCGAAACCTAAAAAAGCCAATGCTACGAAGAAGCCAAAATACCAGAGTGTCGGCTTGCTGTAGGATGCGAGCCTGCCGCCGCCGCTGCACGCGTCGCGCCCAGGCGGCCCCCGCGCCCGACGCTTGCGCACGTGTTGGGAGCCCAGGACAGAGGGAACTAGATTGGAAGCCGGGACGCCACACCGAGCGGCCCATACTTGCCTCAGGTAGTCGGCCGGAAACCTGGTGCCACCTGGCTCACCAGCTATGCAGGCGGCTCCAACGCTGCCTCGCCTACCTCCGTTCGCCCTGCCCGCTGTCGCGGGATCCACAAGCGGTCCTGGGTGAGGCGGACGGCGCGCCTGGCTGCAGAGGCACCCACGAGGACTGCGCCGACGCCGGCAGCGGCAGCAGCAACGCCGGCAGCAGCAGCAGCAGCAGCAGCAGCAGCAGCAGCAGCAGCAGCAGCAGCGGCCGCCGCTTGCGCTGCGGCGAGGGCCGGTATTGGACCGCAGTCGGGCTCATGCTGACTCAGGCGAGTCACCAGGGAAGTGCGGGCCCTTAATGCAACTTTGACCGCCAAGCATTCGTGCATGGCACTGCCACCACTGGTTTATTGCCTTCGCTCGCCCATACTTCCGTCGATCAGTCCCGGCTGTATAGATGCAAAGACACCATTTCGGTTACACCTATGCGTGTGACGGGCTGGTTGCCGGCTACCAGGCGCGGTCCGCAGCGACCGGTGGCGACGACAGCGTGGGCAGCCTCTACGCGGGAGGGCCTCCTCTTCTTGCCAGCAACGGTGCGTGGGCGTTCCGGTGGGCAGGCGTACACGTGCTGGGCCTGCATTATCGTCCATGCTGAACGTAACCCCTGCACGAGCGGTCAATATGTCATGGCGCGGCCCTGCTTGCTCCATGTGTGCTGTCCAAGCTCAGCGAAGCACCACTTGCCACCCATACCTGGCCCGGCCGGCAGTGTTGAGTCCCGCTCCTGAAGACCGCCGGTCACCCACATGCATAAATCACGTCACCCTGCACCATAGGGCCGGTTCTTAAAACTTCCGCCTTGTATGAAACCGCGGCCTGGGGAAAACAGGACCAGGCGGCTTTTCTTAACCAGGCGGTAATGGTGGCTACGCCCTTATCTGCACCGGCAACCCTGATACAGGTCCAGGAGATAGAGCTGGAGCTGGGCCGGGCAAGGATTGAAAAATGGGGCAGCAGGACCATTGATATTGATATTATCTTTTTAACACGAAGCATATAGATGCGGTTTGCTGGGTTTGCAACAGGCGTGGCTCGGCTGCTGTGGTCCTGTCGCTTCGGTCAAATGGATTCTTAATGCGGCATTTTTTCTGCCGCTTTTTGCAGCCTTCTTCTCCCGGCGATCAGTACAGGCACTCAGCCTATGGCAAGTCCCCAAAGCAAAAGCCACAACAGTGCTTGCTATAGTATGGCTTTTATATCTATTCACTGCTGTTTCCTCAGC
>NNCB01000315.1:0-19854 GCA_002317545.1 Scenedesmus quadricauda | reverse complement strand
GATTTACCCCGTCGCCCCCCGCCGCGAGACGGCCGGCGCCACGTCCCGCATCATCGGCCGCTGGCTGCAGCAGGGCGCGCGGCCGCGCAGCGAGCTCGTGATCCGTCCAAGGTCGCGGGCCGCAGCACCGGGCTGGAGTGGATCCCGGCGCAGCGGACGCCCGCCAGGGCAGGACGCAATGCCGGTGCTGGACGGCCACAGCATCATCCGTGCGGCAGATGCGGGCCAGATAGTGTTGCGGCGGGGGGGGTGGCGGCGGATGGGGGGCCAGGGGCGCCTGGCTACGCACAGGTACATGCAGCGTGCGCGCGCATGGCTGGGTGGCGATGCAGAGTCGCGGTTCGAGCCTTCACGCGCGTGTCCCGGCTGACATAGGGATGGTCGTTGAGCACCCGGCTGACCGTCTTGACCGATACCCCGGCGCGGGCCGACACGTCGCGGATATTGCTGCGCTGGCTCATCAGACAAGTTCCTCCCCCGGTGCGCGGACAGTGACTGGAACAGCGGTGTAAAGCCCCCCCCCCGCCCGGTAAAAGACCGGTGGTGCGCCTAATCCCCCTCTGTCTGCGGCTTGTCCGCGCCTGGTGCTGGCGGGCATTCTTTGCTTTTTGTATCTCAAATTAGCTACGCCGCAGTACGTCTCTTCGATCACCCTGAAGTACTCCGACAAGCAGTCGGAACTGGACGAAATCAGTAGTTCCAAACCTACCTTTCTGTTCAATACCGGCAACAATGACTACCTCACCGAAAAGTATGGACGACGTCATTCCCTTCTCCAGCCTGGTGGTCGGCCATTGCTGCAGCCGTGGCGAGCTGGTCGGGGTGAAGGTACTGGGCCTGAAGGGTTCCGCCGCAAGGAAACTTCCGGAGGCACGGGGGCAGGGCGCTCGCGGAAAGGTCTTTCGGTCTTGCATGTGTCTCAGCCTCTTAGCCTTCACCGCCCCGGCTGAGTCCGCCGTAATTCTTGCCCGAGGCTGTGCCAGCCTGGCCGGCAGCCACCGCCTGCGAAAATCCGCCTTGGCACCATCTGCCCTCGACAAACCGCTGTCGTCTAGCGCTCACCATCGGACGCCAAGGCAACGGCCATTGGGAGTGATATGATGTTTGCGCGTACCGTGCCGCTGCTGCGTTCGCATCGTTAGGTCGTCCATCGCTTCGGTGCGGTTATTGTCGCGCACGCCGTTTTCGTAAATCAACTGGTTGTTCCGCAGGATGTCGTAGTAAAGCAGGATCCTGCGTCCAGGCGTACTGGTTAATCACCGCCGCGCCCTCGTTGGTACCAGCCTGCATGTACTGCATGGCGGCTCCGATTTTCGACCCGTCCCGACCGAGCGTAAACACCGTTTTGCCGGTGGTGGTCAGGACGTAGGTCATGCTGATGAAGTGGGGAACGGCTAGCGTTCCCGGGCGTTGGGATTCTGCGTTGCGCTAGAATGGCGCACACGAGAGATGCGGCAGCGATTTAGGGCCCCCTGCAACTGATTGGTTGCTGCTCAGGCGTCCTGTGGTGTGGCTCGCGGCACGCACTCAGCACCCCTCTGTTTGCCGCCATCTCCGCCGTCAGGTTGCTCTCGCCTATACACCGTGTGGATGTGGCACTGCCACCAACACTGCAGGTGCATCGCTCCTTTGAGGGCGAGCTCGCGGAGCGTCCTCGCGGCGCCACTTCAACCTCCCCCTTGCTGCTCATAGTCCGCACTTGCTGATGGGCCAGCTCGGGTAAACTCAGCACCTCACGGCCCGTGTTGCCACGTATGATACACGCGACCGCTTTTTTTCCATTTGCCCGCTTTTCGTCTTCCCCCTTCTCTCCGTCCACCAGGCCGAGATGGATGGATTCCCCGGTTTCGTGCCGGAGGGCATCCATTACCGAGAGTGCCGCTATCCTGAGGCCGCTCTTCCACTCGATCGCGCGCCCCCCGACAGCGATGGGCCGCATCGACACCGACCATAGCGGGCGGCTGCCGCCGTCGCGTGAGCCAGCCGAAACCTGCCAACAGAAGCAACGGATTGAGTAGCGTCCAAAGCCACCCGAGCGTAGATCCACGGTACCGGCTCGCCACATCTCTCCATGCGAGACTGACCGTTAGGGCGGTCCCTGACCCTACCCCCAACGCCCCCCACCCCACCCCCAGGTACGCCCGCTTCACCTCGCACCGCGTGCAGCGCGCCGCCGCGCGCTATGCCGAGATCGCCGCGGACTGCGGCCTCACGCCCGCGCAGCTCGCCTACGCGTGGGCGGCGTCGCGGCCGTACGTGGGCAGCACCATCGTGGCGGCCACCAGCCTGGACCAGCTGGCCTCCAACCTGCGCTTCACGGGGGTCGAGCTGGGGCGGACGTCCTGGACGCCATCGAGGCAGTGCACCTGCAGCGCCGCAACCCCATCCGGTGGACTGTCGCAGCCGCGCCGCGGCCGGGCGCGCGCCCGCAGCGGCACGGCCGCAGGGCCGGCTCCGAATGACGGCCGGCAGCGCAGCCTCGGTGTGCGGGGGCCCCGGCAGCTGGCCGTGGGGCACGAGCAGATGCGCACGGGGCCTGCGTCCCTTGACCCCGGGCTACGGCAAACGACCGGTCATTGAAACTGCTTCTTGCTGAAAATGTGAGCCATTACGGAGCGGATGGGCGACCATCCTTCCGGAGTTCGCAGAAATCCCGTAAACCAATGCCGATGCGGTATCTGTACCTTGTCCTTGAATGTGTCTATTGTATGTGCTTTATGTGTATTGCGGCATCACGCAAAGAGTTCCTTGAAAGAAAAAAGAATAGAAAGAAGAGCGGCCTTTATGCGATGCAGTGGTTGCGGCAATGACGGCAATTCATGCATCTGTGCGCTGCTTTAGCCATGCTCCTTTTGTTGTCGTTGCATCAAGCGCGCATGACTCGCGACGGCTGCTCGGCAGCCATGACGCGTGACCTGGTTACACCGACCGCAGCCCGCGAACGGTCGCCCAAGGCTGCGCACGGCGCCCGCGGCGCCGCCGAGAGAAACAGCTCCGTTCCGTCCTCACGCCCCGCGAGGGCGCGGCGGCCGTGCGTCCCCGGGCCCCCTGGCCGCGACCCCCTCGACTCGTCGTCCTCGCCCTCGTTCTCCGCGATGTTGCAGTAGCGGAGCTCGAAGCCGCAGCGGCCGTAGGTGGCTTCGACGTGCAGCCAGTCGCGCACGTTAGATCCATCACCGTAAACCGGGAGTTTTTTGATAGACCGCTTGGACATGTGCAATCGCTTTTCAGGAAAGCTTGGGGCCTTGTTGTTGGACAATTGGTAATAGGGGTAGCGGGGTGGGGTCAGATCGTGGACAGACTGGGTGGGGCGGTGGTGTGGAAAGCCACGAATGTTCCGACTGGCTTTGCTGCGATGCAGGAAGCGGAGCCTGATGGGCGGCGCCGCGGCATCCAACGCGCAGCCGGTCGGCTTTTTCCAGCGTTGGTGCCCTCCCCTCCCCGCCCCCCCGCCGCTCCCCGCGCGGCCCCCGCGGCCGATACAGGCCGCTCTCGCCAATTCTGCCGATATTTCATTGCGGTGCGCTGTCGGTCAGCGACCGTTCGTTATCGCGGCACCCATATCGCAGCAAAAAAAGTTCAAACCGGGTGAGGGGTGGGGGCGTGCAATGCGTATCAATCATGCTCCTTTCGCGTATGTGATCCGATCGAACCCGACGGCGCCCTGGTCGTAGACTGAGCTTCGGACAGCAGCGCGTGCTTGGCGCCCGGCAGAACGCCGATGACGATATCCCACGATGCTCGCTCGAGATGTCTGTCGAAGCTGATATTCCCTACATCGCCGGTCAGCGCGGCGGGCTGGCCACTCTTCTTCGCGGCACTCGCGAGCCGTCAATCATGACCCGTTGCGCGGCAACACCGCTGCTTGCTGCTGCGCAAAGCTCAGCAGCCATAGGCGACCAACTACCTCAGCAGCCGCACGATGGCGCTGCTCGTTTTGCCAGTCGCTGCCTGCCCAATCGGCGTCCGCCACTGCTCATGGCTGCAATGACGCTTGCCGCTGCGCCTGCCGCAATTTCTGCCACCACTGCGCTGCAAATGCTAGTCCAAGTGCCAATCGCACATTCACCTTGTCTCCCTAGTTGAACAGGTCTCCGGCCTAAATTCTTACCCACCACTTTTCACTACTTGCAGCTACACGCTACGCTTTTATAAAACGATAATATCATCTATATCCGAGCAGTCGATCACGAATTCATCTTTCTTCAGCGAAGAACCAATGCCCTTTACGGCCTTACGATTGTCATCGCAAGCTAGTTTTGTCGCGCTGATGGTGCACGGGCGCAGGCGCGAGAGTGCGGATTCGGTGCTGCTGACCGGCATGGTCGCCGCTCCGAACCTGGGCGGCGATTATGCCGGGAAATTCAACCCGATCTTCCCCGAGCTTGCGGCGAAATACGGCGTCAGCTTTTATCCCTTCATTCTCGACAATGTGGTGACCGACAAGGCGCTGATGCTGGGCGACAATCGCCGCCATCCTTCAACGCCAAGGACGTTGCAAAACGCAGGTCTAGTCACAAATTACGACATCATTTGCTTCCAGTCGTTTGCTAGCCGCTGTTTGCTGCACACGCGTCAGACGGTGGCAACGACAACCCCTGTCGAGGCCGCACCTGGCTACCATCGAAGCAAGGTCAAAAAGAGGGCGATGTCGTGGACCTGTGCCCGCTAAGGCTGATCTGGGTGTGGTTTCGCCTTCCACTCGCCTGCAGCTCCAGGGCTGCGCTTTGCCGGTAGGCGCTCGACGCTGGGGGCCGCGATCGCCGTAACCCTCGTTTGCTTCTCGTTGTACGCAAATATATCGTAAAGCGTGAAGCACATGGAGTGAGCTAAAATTAATGCTGGGGTAGTTTACAGCCCGCATGACCTGCGGTGAATTGGTTTTGATACCGTGATTTTGAACCCTTTGCCATGTATCATGAAAATTGAAGGCGACTGCGCTGGTAAAAGCAGAAGGAACTACCCTGGGTGCCGATAACGGCATCGGCGTCGCTACGATCATGACATTCTGGGTTGCAACGGATACAGCACGCCGGCGAGATGGTGCTGTTCACGTGTGCATCCTGGCATAGCGGGCATTACGCGATCAGCGAGAGTCAGCGCGTACGTGCCGCCCGACATATCAGGAGACCTGCTGGCTGGTGTGACCCAGGCCGAGTACTGCCGCAGCCCAGAACCTGCTTCACGGCGCTTTGCGGGGCCGCACAGGGACAGGTTGGTACCTGCAGGTTGGGTTTGGTGTGTTACGCGCCCTCATCATGCTCGTCAACATCATCCGGCTCAGGAAACATGAAAAAAGAGATGCAGACTCAATTGCACGCAGCGGCATCCACCTTGCGATCGTCTTTCACATGCAAGCCCTCGTGCCAGCCTGCGCGCCATCCGCCCGGAACACCACCCAGCCGCCCCCGCCCACCGTCGCCGACGCCGCAAACAGCAGCGGCGCCACGTATCCCAGGGAGTATGCCATCAGCAGCGCGCCGCCGCGCAGCGGGTCCCCACTGGCGCTGACGTAGGCCAGCAGAGTGGCCAGGATGGGCGTGCTACAGGGCGACGCCGCAAGCGCAAACGTCGCACCCGCCAGGTAGGCAGTGAGGGCTGGCGGTAGGGGCAGGCGGCGCACGTCGACGTCGAGGGAGGGCAGGCGCAGCGGCAGGACCTGGCGGGAAGCGGTTGGTTGTTGGAGATCGGCAGGGCAAACGGCGGTGCTCGGGACCATGCATCGCGGCGCTGGGGAAACTACATAAGATACGATTTGAGCGCGTGCCACGCCTACGACAGGCGCAGCAGCGCACGTTCACGCAGCATCCATCAGGCCCTCGCACCCACCTCCGGCGAGGCCGAGCGGCATGGCAATGGCCACCCATGCCGACGTCTTGCTGAACAAACCGATGTATTCCGTTACAAGAAGGCCGACCAAAATGCCCGGAAGCAGCCGGCGATGCCGAGCGCCGCACATGTACTGGCAAGCCCCAGGGAGACAGCTGAGCGCCTGCAGCGCCAGGGGCGGGGGCCGCGGCTGCTGCTGCTGCTGCTGCTGCTGCTGCTGCGGGGGTGTGACAATTCTGGTGCTGCTGCTGGTAGGGGCGCTGCTTTCGCTGCCATCGCCAACATCTTCAACCGCACCGCTGCAGGCGTGCCGCCACTGGTGCATGTGCCGCCGTCGCTACCGCTTTGCACGCCACCCGCAGTGGAGGGGCTACCCGCCTATGTACGCCTATAGTCATGGGCAGCACGCTCAGCGGCATGGTGACAAGCTGGTGACCATGGCCAGCAGCCAGCACGATGGCAGAGCTTGCCGGCGTCAAGCCGGTCAGCTGCTGCTGCACTGAAACGTCAAATTGCTGCGTCAGCGCGTACACGCCCATGCCGCCATCGGCTGCCACTGCCAGGTCTGCAAGTGCAGTTTGCACTGACTGCATTGCATGTGCGGAGCTTGGGGTGCCGGCGGCCAGGGCAGCAGCGAAGCGCCTCGAGCACGCGCACTGCTGCAGCGTGTTGCCGCGTCACAGCATGCCCATGTTCGCATTTGCACGGTGGGGCGCAACCTATGCAAATGTGAATGAGTTGCATATCGATTTGTCGCAGCAATGAGGTGCTGCTCCGGTCGCAGTCTTCAGGCTTTGCGAGATTTGGCGTGGCTTCGAGTGGGTTCAGTTGCGGTCCTGAGTTGATGTGAGGTGCAAAAGCAAAGATTTGTCTGAATGGGCTGCCGCAGATCGTGGCAAGCCGCGCTGTCTAAATCACTTGTGCATGCGCTGTCAACCTCACTTGTGTGCGACGGATATTGCTGTACTTCGTACAGTGCCCATGATAGCCCCGAGCCTCGATCTTGCCATAATTCCATCACCTTCATGATCTTCTCGGCATGCCGCTCCGACAGCGAGCCGCCGAAGACGGTGAAGTCCTGGCTGAAGACATAGACGAGGCGCCCGTTAATCGTGCCCGATCCGGTGACGACGCCGTCGCCTGGAACGATCTGGCCTGCATCACGACAGGTGAATATGCTCCACATAGGTGTCGACACCAGTCACAGGACCTGATGTAGCTCAGACCCTGTACACCTGTTGAAACTGCAGCGGGCTTTACGGGCGCGGAATGCGCAGAAGGATGATGCCGCTTTGTGCAGGCCCCCAGCGGCTCCATCGCCGCCATTGGGTAGATCATGCGTCCGAGTCACAGCACGGCCAGCGTTCCAGAGGAGGTTCGCCGTGGGTCAGTACACCACAGATTTCGGCTCCATTCATGCCTATAAGAAGGGTGGCGTCACCGCCATCGACGATGATCCGAAGCGCTATGTCTTCTCCAACATGTTCGAAGTCGCAGCCCTCCACTCCTTGCGCGCTGGTCCTGCCAAGGTGATGGGAGAGGAGAGGGCATGAGCGGCGCCTCTGGTGCACAGCTCAGCACGCTGCTGTGGCCTAACCTGCCCTGCTCTGAGCGTCGCTCGTCTGCCTGCTGCAGCCCGTGCAGGCGCCGCGTCCACACGCAGACGAGGATGGGACGGTTGATGGCTCTGCAGCCCACCTGGATGATGAGCCAAAGGTCATCTGCCGACGCGTGCTTGGCAACCTCCTCGCGCGACCAGATCCTCTATCCCGCTGCCTATACGGCTTCGGCGGCGTCTGTACGCTGGTGGGCACGTCCACCAACCTGCTGCTGCTTCTGGCGAGGCAAGCAGCCGTCGGAGTGCCGCGACGACAACCACAGCGGCCGCATCAGGCAGTCGCATCAGTTGGTGTGCTGCACGGTGTATCTGAGCGTCGCGCTGCCTGTGCCGCTGACGATCCGCCAAATTCCGCCTGACGATTACGAGCTCAAGCCGCTCGTTCGGCGTGGCCTGCCGCCTTGCCTGCGCGGAAATGAGCGACCGCGACGGCCGCGAACTCATGCATCGCCTTAGTCGAATACAAGCGACGTCACATTGCGCACCGAAAATACGTTCGAGCATCTCAACGTCTCGAACCGCATCGTTGTGTTGTCTGTCTGCGCCGGTCGTCTGCATCCAGGGCACAGCAGCTTGATGACTCTTACTGGCGCTCCCATGCTGGGACAGGTGCACACACTTCCGGAGTTGCGTCCAAGAAAGACCGCAGCAATCGGGCAAATCTTCGCACTCCTTCTGCTGACAATCCAAGCATTGCTGACGTCTCGCGGTCATCTCTACGATTGTGGCATTTTCGCAACAGCAATGCTGTCATTTTGGGGGCTGGAAAGCCCCGAAAACAAACGCGGGATAATTAAATCATGTTGATGGTATTGTTGCTGTGCAAAAATGTCCCCTATGCCGTTTCAAGCGAAACTATGATGGTCACAAGGTGCAGGGGTTCAGCCTCAGGCGCGACAGCACGCAGTCACACTTAGCTATGGTCACCGTGACTATTGTGCCATCAGCTGCAAGTCTGAGCAGATGCTTGCACTGCTTGCCAGGACATCCACTGCGAGAGCGGCGGCTAGATTGATCGGTGCTCCAGCGACCGCGGGTGGCAAAGCCCAGCACGGCTGGGGCGTCTTGCCAGCAACTCATCCTTGGGCTCGTGAGCCACTCAAATCTGTGCGGTATGTGTTTGATAGCCCTGCACGCTCGGAGGCCACATTATCACTGGGCTTGGAATACGTCATTGCTCACTCCGACACAGCGAACGGCACGCGTTCCGCAATCCCCTGCGCTGATTGTGTAGACTACCTCGGTAGTCTAGCAACTATGGCCGATCAGGGCTGCCGCCGACGGCCGGGCTCGCTGTAGCCGGTGTCATCCAGCGTTGCTGCGCGCAGCCATCGTGCGCGTCGGCATGCAGCTGCAGCAGCTCCGGTCGATGCACCGTGGTGAGCAGGAACCGCCAGATGCTGCCGCGCATGCAGCTGGGCGGGTTCGCGCGAACGGGAGTCGGCTGAAGGCTCCGTGACCGACTCGCCGACATTGGCGGAGCCGCCACGATGTCAAGGAGGAGAGGGTTGGCAGGGGCGCCAGGTGATGCCCAAGCGCGGTGGTGAAGCAGCAGGCTTCAGTCGGCGCCGGTGCCGCCGCCGCCGCCATGCGTACCGTCCAAACGATCAGCCAAGACCGGCCCCCTTCGCTATAGCGGTTAGCACCGGTTCGGGACGCCGCCTAGATGCCCGCAAAAGAAGCGGTTGCAACCGCGCGGAGGTCGGCGGCGTCAGTTGGAGGCCGAGCTGCAGACACGCCAGAAATCGCTCAGGCAGCGCCAGCGGCGGCGGCAAGAGGCGGATGCGCAGCTCCGAGCCGCCAAGGCGTACAAGCGCGCCCACGAGCGCCCCGCGGGCGGCGGCGGCCCTGCGGCCAAGAAGCAGCGCACCAGCGCCGCCCCCGCAGCAGCAGCCCCGGAGCCTGCCTTGCTGGATCCCAGTAAGGCCCACCTGCCGCTCGCAGCATCCTGCATTACGGGGCCTTTGTTGCGTCTGGAGCAGGCCCTCTGACAGCGCGTCTCGGCGCGGCGTGTGCCTGACAACATAGGCTGAGCGCTGCCGCAGCAGGGGCGCAGCGCGCTTGCTCAGCAAGAACGGATGATAGCATCCCTCCGCCGCCAGCAAGCCTGAGCTCCCACGCGATGAACCGGCCTCGCAATAGACTCGCATGCTGGCACCATGCATTACACACCCGTGTTGCGTGCACACGCAGGCCCGCCTGCACGGCAAGCCCTACCCAGCCATCAGGCTCGCCTCGACATGGAAGCCCGTCCGGCGCCCCCGGCCTTTGTCCGCTTCGACCTCAGCGCGTCCCCTCGCCCGCCTTCGTCGTCGATGCGCGCCGAAATACGTGCGACAACCTCGCGCTGCTGCGCGCATACCGGCGGGTGGGCGGCGGCGGTGTGCGGTTTGCCGCGCTGCGAGGCCTGACCTTCCAGCTGCGCGGGGCGCACCGTCGCGGCTTCTCCAAGAGCCACTGGGGCCTCACCGAAAGGTCGGCTCCGCCGGCGCGCCGCTCCGCCGCTCCGCGTCGCCGGCGGCGCCCGCCGGCAGGCCGGCGCTGCCAGCGCCCATGCGCGTGGAGGAGGGTAGCCTGGTGCACCGGGCCCTGGTGGCGGGCGGGCAGCCGGTCCTGGTGGTGCAGCACGCAAGCGCCCAGACCCGCAGCGGCCCCCTGCATCGTCGGCGGCGCGCATCCATTGCCCGCATGACGCTGCGCCCGCGCGAGGGTCGGCGGCGACTCGTGCTGCTCTAATTACCAGGCGCAGGTGCGGCCCGCGCAGATAATAGCGGCGGTGCGGTCATCGAGCCCCAGCGCGCCGGCTTTCAAGGGGGAGGCGGTGGCGGGCAGAGGGGCGAGAGCGGCCCACCGGTGAAGCGCCTTCAGCGGGGCCCCCGATTGGAGCCGCGTTCCCGTGGTCGATCCGGACGAGCTTGTCGCGAACTCCGCGGCGCGGGCTGGTGGGTGACGGCGACGCGCGCCGCGCGACCGCCCTGCGCCGCCGCGCAAGATGGACCATGACGCATGGTGGGCCAGCCGCCCCGGCGCGCTGCGCAACACCGCCAGCGCAAGGCGAAGGCGCGGCCGTCGACATAAAGCGCCGCCGCATTGGATGCGGGAAGGGCGGCAAGACGAGCTGCCGTTTCCTGAGCAGCCCGAAGCGGCCTATGGCCAGCCGTGCAAGACGCCGCCTGGATTTCCCATGGCTGCAGCGGCAGGCGGTGCTGCACCAAGCATTGGCCACTCTCCCTCGTCCGCCGGCAAGGCCACAAGCGTGCGGGGCAGGCCAAGGTAGCGCGGCGCGCCACAGCGGCAGCGGCGGCGACGCTGGGTGCGGCAGCGGCGGCGAACGCCCAGCCGCGGCGTCGACGCGTGTGCGGCACCCGCGACCGACAGCCGCAGCTCAGCGGAACTTCGCCACTGGAGCGCAGGCAAGCGCTGCCGGTTGCGCAGCATCGCACGAGCAGCGGCAGGCAGGGCGGGCAGGGCGGGCGAAGGCCAGGGCCACGGCGCGGTGCTGCAGCAGCCAGAGTCGGGAGGAGACGAGCGCAGCAGGCGGTGCTGCAGCTGCCAGACGCGTCGCAGCTGTGGCAGGCGTACGGGGCGCTGGCCAGGCTGGGGCTCGAGCTCGGGGCAGGTGAGCTGCGTCGCAGCGCGCCGCCATCTGCGGCCGGCACCACCCGCGTGCCCCCGCCCTGATCAGCGCGAGGCCCGGCCGGTGCGGCGGGCGGTCAGGGACGTTCTGTTCCAAGACGCACATGCCGACATTTGCCTGCAGAGTGCGCCTCTACCCCAGGTAAAGAGGCGCGCGCGCACCGTCTCGCCCGCCGGTTTGGCCTGCTGCGGCGCTGGCTGCGGCGCTCGCGCGCCGAACGCTCGACGCCGACGCGGAGCATGTCGAGCGCCTCTGGTCGCTCGCGCTCGATCTGCTCCCCGAATGGACGATCAACGGCGATGCGAACCGCCGCTATCACGGCAATCTCAACATCCGGCGCGAGGGGGTGAACGGGCTGCGCCTGATGTCCGACGCGCGCAATGTCGCCTTTTCGCCGCATCGCCGCTGCGCACGCACATTGCGCAGGTGCTACCGGCCGGTGCAGATCGCGGCGAAGCGGGGCGCACGCGGCGCGGCTCGCATTTCAGGCATGCCGATCATGGGCGGCGGCGCATGTCTGGCGCTTGTCCGTAAATCGCGCAACTTGCGATGCCAATTTAGCTGTTCCAGGTGCCTGTTTTTCTTTTGGCACCGGCTGCATGACAATGAAGCGCTTTTGCCGCCATCATCAGCAACTGATGAACCCGCGGTAGGCGTCGACGGAGCCGACGCGCTGGGGAGAAAGAGAACCGTTTTTCAAGGGGTCAGGAGGAAGGAGAAGTTTGACATAGGTTGTTGGAATACTAGTAGTACGGGCAAAGCCGGGAAAACGACTAGGCCTGGTAAGCAATTTGCCGCCATGCGCCCCGCCCGTGGTGCTTGCAGTTCCGCGCTCTATCTGCACTGGGTTTGTCTGTGCACTCGTGCCTGCATGGCATGTGATGTGCTCAAACCGTGTAACTGAAAGGTGCATGAAGCTGTTAAGCAGAACTCAACCCGTTCCCAACACCGGCTCGACACGCCCTAAGGTGGGGCCCACAAGCTTCACGTGGGCTCCAGGACAGGCGAGGCAGTCAAGGGAGCACGTACCTTCTGCGCCGCGCCAAACAAACCTGCTTGATCAAAGCAGTAAACAGGTCGCCTTCGCTGAAGAATTTCATGGCTCCCGTGCGTAACAAGGCGGTCGACATCGCCAACGCGCTGCTGGACGAAGGCTACGAAGAAGGACGAGCCATTTCCATTGCGACGGCCAAAGCCGAAGAATGGGCCGAGAACCGAGGGAAGAAAGTACGTAAGTCGCGCACTTCCTGAGCGGTTACATCATCGCGAGGAAGCCTGCAGTCAGGACAGAACCGTACGGCATTGTGCCCGTACCACCATTGCGTCAGCGCATCCTGCACACCCGCAAAGGCGGCGTAGCTTTTCGACCCGAAAAGGCTGGCGGGCATCGACAGATTGTTGACGATGTGGAGCATCGCGATGGTGATTGGGTGAGGTGCCATCCCGGCGTGCTGGGCACACCGGCCGGCTCCAACATGATCTCAGAACAGCCAGCCAGCTGAGTGCACTGACGGCGTCAGATGGCCAGTTCGACCCCGGGTTGCGACGGCCGCAACGCTGCCGCCCATGTGACGCAAGGGGACGCCGCTGCTGTTGCTGCTGCGGGTGCCACCAACACCAGCGGCGGCGCTGTTCACGCACAACTACTTGCAGCATCACGACAAGCTGAAGCAGCATCACACACCTCCCTTCATTGGTGCGCCCCCACCAACGTCCTGCCCCATGTGCTCCACTCACTACTCACCCCCAGAGCACAAATCCGAGCGCTTCCGCAACTGGAGCTTCCAGCGGCCCCACCACAGGCTTTCCAGTTCAGCTGGCTGGCCTTCTTCGCGGCATTCGTCTCCACATTCCGCACCCGCGGCCCTGCAGCCTGTCATCCGTGCAGCCTGGACCTGGTGCGCGGCTCGGTCGCACACGAGGCCCCTGACCAGCCTCCGGCCCTTGGCCCCGCCAGGCGTCATCACCCACACTTCCTGAAACCGCATGCGACGGCCGCTGGCGTTGATGCGGGCTTCTTATCAGCTATGCTTTGCGCGACAGCCGCGGCCGCAACCCTGGCATCGCTTGCTGCGTGCTGGGAACGGCGGTTGCCGCCGCAGTCACACCTGCCGGCACGCCCAAGCAGTACAGGCCTGCGCCCCAACTCGCCCCTCTCATACTCACCCAGCCACCTCCTTCATAATCGTCCTTCACTCAATCCACCCACAGACGAAGGTGGACCTGGGTAACGCCGGGATCGCCGCTGTCGTCGGCGCCATTGCCGCTCGTGTGGCCATGGGCAATTTGTTGACGTCTCGGCCCCCGCTTCGGCATCAGCATCTGCATCGGCCTCACCGCGCCGGCCGTGTACTGCATCGGCATGTCGCCGCGTGATCGGCTTCATCCTGTCGGCCTGCTCGTCGGTCCGTCGGGACTGGGATCGCTGACCGGCGATTACCCCTGGCTGCGCCACCTCACGATCGGGTCGGCGGAGGAAATCGCGCTGTTTGCCGAACTCGGCATCATCCTCCTGCTCTTCTCGATCGGGCTCGAACTCTCGTTCCGCCGCCTGTGGCAGCTTCGCAAGCTGGTGTTCGGTGTGGAGGGTCACGTGGCCCTCGCGCACACAGCGCCAGGATTATTCCGAACCTCCGACCCCCACACCCCGCCAAAGCCCGCAGCATGCTCAACACAAGCTGGTCGGCACCGCCAACGCCTTTGCGGCCTGCTGAGTCGACATGGGCGGCGGCTTCACCTTCCGCAAGCCGATCAACTCGACGGCATCGCCGCCAGCGACATCGCCGTTTTCCACGCGTGGCGCTGGGCCTTCGTCGTGCCAGCGTCTTTCCAGGTGCTGCTCACCATCCTCACGATGGTCATGGCCCAGGACATGCCCGACGGCAACATGGCCTGACCTCTACAGCCACGGCGCCGCTCAAGAAGCCCGGCGACGCGTCCGTCTGGAAGGCCGCCGTGGTCAATTACCGCACCTGGGTGAGCCCGGTGGCACGCGCCGAGCTCGCCGGCCAGTTTTCCCTGAGCGCGTGCTGCGCCTGCGCCACTGCCATGCCGTAACCGGGGACGATGATGACATTTTCGGCCTGGCTCATCAGGAAAGCCGCGTCGTCGGCGCTGCCCGGCTTCCACGGGCGCTGTTCCTTCGCACCGCCCGCGCCCGCCTGACGAATCATCGGCACCCCCCCAAAAGCCGCACGGTTACTGGATCAACGGCGGCGATGCCGGGTTCGGGATGTCGGTCGAATGGAATCTGCCTGAGGGTGTGACGGTGGCGCCGCTGCGCTATCCGGTCCCGGCCGCTGGATCCTGTTCGGCATGATGAACCATCTTTAGCAGCCCCTATGCGCTGCTCGCCGACTATGCCGACAAGTGGTCGGCATGCGCGGCCGCCTGTGGGTCATGTGGGTCATCCAGTCGCTGTCCGCGGTCTTCTGCATCCTGCTGGGCCTCGTGTCCAACAGCCTCGGCGCGACCATGGCCATCCTCGATCATCTTCTCCATCTTCTGGCGCAGTCCTGCTGCTTGTCCTTCGGCATCGTGCCGTCGAGATCCAAGCGCTCAACCGGCCTGGTGTCCGGCTTTGTCGGCGCGGGCGGCAACGCGGGCGGCGTGTCGGGCTATCTTCGTCACTTGCTTGCGATGCCGACCGACAAGGCCTTAGTCCGGATGGGCGACATGTCGCTGGTCCGCCTCGTGGGCAGCTCTACTGGCCCGTGCTCTTCACCCCGGAGTGCATGCCACCACGCCAGATCAGCATGCACGCGGCGTAAAGGATCACCGACGCGATCAGTGCGAACAGGAATATCTTCCCGAAGGCGCCAAACACAGCCGACGGATCGCCAGGCGCCATAGCCATCGCGGTGAAAGTTGAACCGAGGAACATGATCCGAGCAGACCGACGACGTACTTCCCCATGTGGGGCGGCCAGTTCGCGAGCCTAACTCGGCGTCACCGAGGAGGATTACTACCTGGCTGAGTACACCCCAGCAGGAGATCTGCCTGGTAGTCCATAACAGAGCTCTACGGTTAGTAATCTTTGCTATATCTGCAATAAACTTGATGAGTTTGTGATGTGTGTGTGCTCTTGCAAATCTATCTTCCCCTTCTCCGCCGTCTGATGTTGTATGCGCCGTTTCGCCCGCGGCCCACAGGATGGGCCGCATCCCGATATCCGCGAACCGAATCGCCAGCGCGGCACCAAGGCCGCGGCCGGCACCGCTGACGACGGCGTACGCCGCTC
The DNA here is from genome assembly GCA_002317545.1 of Scenedesmus quadricauda. Taxonomy (NCBI): domain Eukaryota; kingdom Viridiplantae; phylum Chlorophyta; class Chlorophyceae; order Sphaeropleales; family Scenedesmaceae; genus Scenedesmus; species Scenedesmus quadricauda. The sequence goes on along the minus strand of NNCB01000315.1, from coordinate 4,530 downwards.
AGGTCCCAAGATTGTTGCCAGCAGCGGTTATCGAGTTTGCTGCACCTGGTCGACCTGGCACAGAATGCGAGACTATCTGCGCATAACGCCCCCCCTTCGTTTGCCGCGCTCGCGGTCACGCATGGGCCTCATGGGTTCACCTCAGCAGCTCGACTCATTGCTACCCGTCATAGTCGTATGTACTGGCTGCCACTTCTGCTCCACATACATGGCAGCCTCTCCATAAAGGTGGCCGCTCCTATATTGATCGTTTTAGGTTCGCTGGTTTTGATTTCGATAAAGAACAGTTTGCTATGCACCGGCTACGGGGGATTGTTTGTCAAAAGCAGTTCCGGCGATTAATTTGTAGGCTACGCCATCTTCTGTCCAGGACGGGAGGTCTTGTGCCTCTATATGGTGGAGCATGCGTGCGGCTTCAAGCTCTTTGGTCAGCCTATCCCTACCTGGACCCCTCCAGCCCGCATATGCGCCGCCAGCCCGCTCGCTCCGCGGAGGCGAGGAACTGGGCTATCGTGCGCTGGTCGCGCACAGACTGATGGCGACGAACCCCCCTCGGCTGTCGCTGGAAGATTTCACAGCTCACGTCCATTGGTGAGGTTGGGCTTGCATAGGCTTGCGGACAAGCATCACTGGACAGCAGGAAATGCACAAGGTTGTGATGACAGCACCAGTATAAAACAGCAGCAGCACGGTGGCAGGGTGGAAAGGGTAATGAAACCCAATTAATCAATATCAATGCAACCAAAACACGTTGCGCCTCACCAACTGCAACAATAAGTCCAGCAACCATGGATGTATTACAGTACAGGCGTAGATCTGACTCATCACTGCCTTATTCGTCATTGGCCCCCATAGTCCCTGCGACCCGTGCCGTTCGCCCTCCCAGCTTCCCTCGACGTCGTGGCGCAGCTACCTGAAGTTCCTCGTACTTGTCCGCGGGTGCAGCTCCAGGCGTTCTGACGGCGTCTTTGACACGCGCGGCGGCGCTCTGGACCATCTGGGGATGACCTTGGCGTACGCCGAGCCCTTTTCGTGCTCAGGGGCGTCGTACCTCAAACGGCGAGGCTTTTGAGATTTTGAACAAGATTCGGCAGCGGGCCGGACTGGCTCCCAAAACCGCCGCCGAAGTACCCAACCAGGCGCAGTACCGCCTTTGGGGGTGGACTGCATTGTGTTCAAGGAGTGGCGTGCGGCAGCCCGCATGCCTTGCGCAGCTCGAGCTCGGTTTCGCCCACGGCCTTCCACACCTCGGTATAGGTGAGGCGGGCGTGCGAGTGCATCACCGCTTCGTAGAACTTCGAACCGGTGACGTTGCCCTCGCGGTCCACCTGCATGTCGCAGGCGAAGCACAGCCGGTCCACCTTCGGCTTCAGCGAGCAGATGCCGTTCGACAGCGTTTCCGGCAGCATCGGCACCACGAAACCGGGGAAGTACACGCTGGTCGCGCGCAGGCGCAGCGGTTCGTTGCAGTGTGCGTGGTGGACACAGTTAGGACGGCTTGATTGGGGCATGAGTAGCGTGCGCTGTACCAGCGCTGATGTACAACAATAAGGTAATTGGCGGCCTGCTCAATCAGCAACAAAAAGAAATGACCATCCCGTGCGACGCAGAGCGGGCCTATGACGTTCGCGGCATTCGGGCTGGGATTGATCCAGACCCGGTCGGCGGGCCAGCCAAAGCCCGGCCCCTCGGGCTGCGCACCCCTTCCATGCTCGATCAGTGTGATAACGACGGTCGAGGCGAAGCTGGCAGGACTGAGGGACCAGCAGCCCGCGCGGCCCACGTGAGGCCGTGGCGCATCGCCATCGGCCCTGTAAGCTGGATTCGGAAACCCATCAGGTTCCAATGACATGATCAGGTGTAGCACGCGTGTTTGTCCCTGATGCGGACACTGCGGTAGTCGATGTCGTTGATCGTCAGGCCGCAGCGCTGAAGTCACCTGCTGGCTTACAACACAACATGTTGGTGCGGTGGGGGGGGGGGGGGGTGCGGCTCAGTATGGTCGCCGTGAGCAGAAGTATCTCTTGAGAGTTGTGTGTGAGCTGATATTGCACACTTGTCGCACCAGACGTATGCAGCCGGAATGGCATTGCTGTGCTTTTAGGTGCGGTGGTTCTGAGCACGATGATAGATTGGGTGAGGGGCGGTCGGTTGCCCGTGCCCAGTTTTTGTTGCCGATAGCAGCGCCACCTGGAAGGGCCTTTGCAGAGTTAAACCTAGGATCGTCTGGCGTAAGGTGTCGGGCAAGCCCGTAATGCCCAGGATCTCCCGCAGTGGCGTAGGGTGCAGCGTCGGGGTGTCGTTGGGACCTAATACAATCAGGGTTTGTGAATAGCTTTTGCCGCATTACGCTTTCATCGAATCCTGCGTGCACTTCTGCGCGCTTGCGTTCTTCGTCATATTTAGCCTGCAGTTCTTCTTCTCTGACCGATTCTTTGTCGTAAGCTCTTATGATATGCTTCACCAACCTGTGTCTTACCACATCTTCCTCGTCTAGTTCGGGGGTGGCGGTCCCGCCACCGCGGCAGCAGCAACCCTGTGGGTGCGGTCTGTGTCGCCGCAGCCGCCACCTGCCACCTGCCCCTGTGATGCCCTGCGGTCGGCGAAGGCTCCGCCACCAGCCCGAGCGTCAGCGTCTGCCGCGGGCCGCCGCCAGGCCGCGCCACCTGCGCCCCGCCCCGCGAGCCTGTCGGCCTGCCACTCTGCGCGCCTCGCCGCCGCCTGCAGGAACGCGGCCGCGCCCTCCCGCGTCTGCGCCCAGCTGCACGTGCCACCCTCGCCGCAGCGCCAGCGCCAGCAGCCACAGCCACGCGCCGCGGGCGACCGCAGCAGTGTCCATCGCCAGCAGCGCCTCAATCTCGTCCCGCTCGGCCTTATCGTCAGCCGGCGCCCGGGGTCCCGCTCGCTCGCACGACGGCGCGCTGCATCTGGTCAACTTCCTCCAGGTTCTCCACCAACAGAACGCGCCTCGCCGCCTCCCCCGCGCCCTCGTCCCCGCGATCTCCGCCATCGCCGGCCGCCGCAGAGTCTGCGAAGCGCCGCAGCAGCGAGTCCAGCAGTGTGGCGACCTCTTCGCCACCTCAGCCTCCTGCCGCTGCGCCGCGCCCGCGCCCGCATCCTCGCCCACGCCACCCAAGCAGCCGCGCAGCAACAGCACGCCCTCCTCGCGTATCATCCCAGCTGTCGCCGTCGCGCGCGGTGAAGCTCACCGCATTGCTGTGGAATGGCTGGCGCTGGCGCATCTGGAGCAGGCGGCGCCGCCGGCTGGACAATCGCAACGCATGCAGGCGGCCGAGCGCATAGAGACTCAGCGCGTGCACGTCGGCAAGGGGGAATGGGGCCGGGCTTGACCTGGAGATCCCGCGCAGACCAGCGCCGAGCAGCCGCAGCCGGCAAAGGCCGATCAGTGCCGACCGCGCAGCGCCGTCGACGGATGGCAACACCCCCTCGATCATGCTGTTGCAAACCGTCTATTAGTCGCTGCACTCACTCGGCACTCGTCCTGCCCCAGCCGCTGGCAACGCCTCCTGCACGTCCCCGTCGGCGCCGCCTCTGGCGACCGCAGCACCTCCGGCATCTCGTGGCGTAACAGGTGGCGCGACACACGGTGGCCAGCTCTTCACTGCCTGTACGTCACAGGCCCGATCCTGTCCCTCGGTGTTGCGCATGCTGCTGCAGCTGCTGCCCCGGCGGACCTCTCGATGCACGGTGCGTCAGTCGGCGGGGCTGGCCGCGCTATGCGGCGGGCGCGCTCGAGGCGAGGCTCGGCGTCGAGGGCGGCACGGCTGAGGAAGCGCAGCACGGACTGCGCGAAGCCTTCGCTGGCGACCTGGAAGACCCTCGGATGTCACGAGGGTTCGAGGAGATCGCGGCAGCCGTACCGAAAGCAGAAGAAGAATTCGGACCGATCGACGTGCTTGTTAACAACGCCGGCTATGGTCGGAAGGCACGCTGGCGGGCGGGCGGCGCGTCATTGATGGGTTCGAAGGCGTTGGAGCGGTGCCAGGACTTGCGCGCTCATCGCGCTGGGGCGCGCTGGCAGGGCGAACTCACCGGAACGATCGACGGCGTGCTCGGGATCGTCTGGATCTGCATCGTGCTGTCGGTGCTCGAAGGTCGCTGTCGTTCCGACGCGCCGCGGTCAACGCCTCGGTGCTCAAGGACATGGACCCGGTGTGGCAGCAGCGCTTCCTCACCTGGGGTCATCCGCTGCATCTGCCGCAGGTGGTCCCGGCAGGCCGGCGCACGACTGTGAAAAACGCTGGCGAATACTCCGCCGCCAACCGCAAAACCTCATCGGCCAACTCCGCCCGACAAATCAGCAAATCCGTCGGATCCCAGTCCGCATTGTTTCGGTGTCGCCCCCATCAAGCCGCAGCGCCCAATGCAGCCCCGCCGCTTCCGCAGCGCACGCGCGAAGGCGCGCAATTGTCCCCCATTCCCATGGCCGCCCTGTCAGGAGCGCCCCATCAGGCCGATTGTCTTCATCGCTCACCACCGCCATCGCCTACAAAGCGCCCCTCTAGCCCC